>MNPL01008175.1:4371-38735 GCA_002081605.1 Tropilaelaps mercedesae | reverse complement strand
TGGGTTTGCGAGTCTCACACTAGTGGCTATAGGCGGTCAGTGACGTATGGACATGATATATTTCTTTGCCGCCCGCAAAAAACCATGATCAACGTTACCACGAGTAAGCAACTCACCGTATCGAGCTTAAGTCACCGCAGCCATCGTAGCTACGTGAACGGCCATGTTCTGCTCGAGTACGTGACGGCCTGGTGTGGTCCTTGGGATCGGGAGTCATTTACAGGAAACTCTCACTTCGGTGCTTCTTGGACAGCGCCCTCGTCATAGAGCACTGGCCTCGCAGGCGTTCTCTGTCCTATCAACTTAACACACTCGGCTTTCTCGTCGCTCAACCACACTTACATGGCACTTAACTGCCATGCACCCTGTTCGGCCTCGATACGTCGCGGAGAGCCGCGAGAGAAAGAACGCACCTGGGTGTATGCCAGAAGGTTTATGGGGAAGAGCGAACTCAAGACAACATCCCGACCCTTGCGAACCGAAGACGTCTCGCTGAATTACCAATCGCAGGAACACACAACAAGATTACATATCTTAAGAGTAACTGCCTGTAAATCCTTGCCTAAAAACAGAAAGGCGGAGGTTCATCCGCGAGAGTCTTTCTTTGGCGTCGCCCTATGGCAAATCCTTCTTTCCAAGCTTTTCAGCGCGTTCTCTTTTCCAGTAGCACCAGCAGTGAAGTGGATCTCGCTATGTTGAATATAAGAGGTAGATTAGGCTATTGGATAATCGCCTCGTAAAGATTATCCGCGATATAAATAGCGTTGCAGAAAGCGACACCAGCGCTAGTCAGCTACCGTGCGTTTGTACTGCATAGATATTTATGACCAGGGGACACGACATCAGCAAAGCGTCAGCCAACTAATTGGCTTTTCTGGCGTGGGAGTCCGTTTTGAGGGCGTGCCCCGCGATGGGTAAACTCTCAACCAGGCTTGAGGGCCGTACAGACTCGACGACGTTTCCTCTTAATGGTAGGCTTCGTTACGTTGCCAACAATTACCTACTCGTCAGCGGAGTCGATGAACAGTCGGATTCTCGAACGGTTATTCGACTTATACGACAGCGAGAGATATCAACCCCTTAAATATTAAGTCGCCTTTTGTTTCGATCTGGATTGTCTCTCTCAAGCAGTTACGTCACGATGTCGGCTAGCTAAAAATAAGTCTGTTATTCGAGAGGTCGCTGCTTTCCTTTGTCGACGTCGCCAACAACGCCAAGCAGTGGCCTCTTCCAGATCCGCAGATGGCCTCTTTTTCTGGGGGGTGACACTTCTTCCACCGTTCCCTTGCGCCTGCAGCGACAGCAGCAGCATAAGAATGAACAATAACACCAACAACAACACCAATAATAATAATAGTAATAATGACGACGACAACAACAACGCTCAGCGTCGGGCTTATCTAATTATCGGCCGTTCCCCTCAAGCGTGGATTCCGTTCGTTCGTTCCTCAAACGTTGACTTGCAACGTCCGGTTAGCAAAAGTACCAGTAGGAAGACGAGCAGTCGGCTAACAGCTATCTCAGCTCCCGCCAGCATCGTCATCTTCAGGTAGCGCCGCACGTGTCGGCCGGAGTTGGGGTGACGTTCCGGCGGCCATATGCTCTGAATAAAGCGACAAACTTCTACACAGCGCGAATTCACGCAGGGACAAAGAGCTTTCGCGCAGGGACAATGTTACTCCATCTACTTGACGCTCGCATTACCACGCGCGCTCCACCGCACGGACGGCGCATGAACCACATCTGTGCGGCAGTCGTTTCGGCCATGTCGTTGCGCCAAATGGCTGCCAGATGATGCGTTAGATTGTCGAATTCCGAGATGTCATCGCCATCGGATTGGTACGTGATTTTCCGTAGAGGCTAAGCCTATCCAAGAGGGTGTGGTAGCTAACGTCATGCGACATAATCGCGTACGTCTGCGTAGTGCTCCACACAGAAGACGTTCATTCAATTCAATTCAAACTCACTTCCAAAGATGCGAATCGTATACTTTGTCATATTCCAATTGTTTATTAAATTGCCTTTCTAGTTAAATTACTCTATAAAAAATTCTGGCGCAGGTCGACGCAGGACAAATCACCACTTAGGATTCACCTCTCCAAAGCATACCTCAGGGCTATGGCTTTGGTGCTCTGTCAGGTTTACCACATAAATTTAGTGGAGGAAAAAACTGCGCCCTTTAAGATACTTGGACCCTAGCCGGACAAGGCTAGCACCGTAAATATTTGTCTGCTGACCAGCTCAGGGTTCCCTACTCAGTTTTACACACATTTTGCCTGTTTTGTTAAGATGACGTTGGTTTCAACGATGAGTCGCCATGTTGAAACACTTTTTCCGCCGCTGGCCCACCGCTAATACGCATTTTATGAACTAGACAGCACCGCTGCCATCAGTTCGATTAAAGAAACGCCTTTCAGGAAGGATGAAACGGCCAACCTTTGCCAAGGTAATCGTGTACTGAAGAACTTTTCAACATTTTGTCTAAAAATCAGCATGCGAAGACTAGGTTAGGAAACTCATTAGCCACACATACGGACGTTAGCTTACAGCCTTTTTAGCTCGAGTCTCTGGCCTAACCTTGGCAGTTGTTTGAAGGCATTACGTCTAAACTTGTCAAAACTAACTGTCAGCAAACCTTTAACATACACGCTAACGCCTTCGTAAAACACAGTTTTTTGCGGATTTTTAGGTGTATTTTTAGACGCACTAATTTTAGAAGTAAATGCTAGATATAAACAACGATTCAGTCAACATTGATCGATCTTTGAAGCTCTACGAGCGATGGTTGCGACTCCTACATATAAGTTGGTGTCGACAAATACTGTTTGAGTCTACGGCGTTACCCTTTTGGCGTTCTCCCTGTAACTGGAGCAAAGTATTACACAGTTAGCACAGTCTGATTTGTACCATAGTAGAACAAACAACAATAAAAATATTATCGAGAGGTTAGCGTTGTGGATGCGTGTGACGTTGAAATTGCAAAGCGTCTCACGTCGGTAATGGCAGTACTGAGCGAAAGAGCGAGAAGGAGACAGAGGGATCACAACTATTTGGTCAGTAGGGTGTAAGATATCATCCAAAATCTCAACTCTAGAGCAACTGTCGAAGTAATGGTGGTTTAATGATCGCTCCCAGGTGAGTCTTGTGCTCCATTGCATACTACACAAATCTCGGATCATATGGCTGAATTTAAATAGATTTTTGAAACACGCCGTGGCACTAGTTTTATATTTACGCTGTTGTAGTGAATCGTCTGTCTGACATTCCAGCATGTGGTAACGTCGTAAATGCAATCAAAGTTACTGATTGTGGAAGTTATGCTGTAAATTCAAAAACTAACACGACAGTCCGGACATCTAATTTTTAATTCAATTAAATTCATTTTCCGTGCCATTAAAAAGAAAATCAGATTAATATTTACAACAGTATTCATATACCCTGAGAACTATAGCTACGTTATTCGCGTAGATTTTGCTATAGGCAAGCATTTAATCAACTCACATACGCCTTCTGTTGATGATCTTCGTACGGGCTATAAATTGCTCTCAATGCATCATTTTGTATGTCTTGAGCCGAATAAGCAAAATGGATAGTGCATTATAAATTTAAAAAGTATTGTCACCCGAAAGACCAACTTTTTATAAACCTCCTTGGGGTTACAACAACAGCATAACATGTAGACGCCTCTATCGACAAATGTGCTTGCCACCGTATTGTTTGATGAAAATTCAGACACAAGCACTCAACATTTTCTGGCATCAGAAGCTGATCAATTGATATTAAAGGAAATCATTAAATGAAAAGGAAACATTTGTATCCGGATCGCTCATCACAAAATGTCTGTTGAGTTCAGCGGCAATATCGTTAAATATTTGCAGCTATAACCTTGAATAGAGAGAGAAACGAGGGCCTGCTGCGGAACGTAGCAAGAACTCTCATAAGCGAAAGTATTCTCCTGCAGCTGCTTAAATCTCCATAGGGCAAGTTCTTAGCAGGACCAGAGCCTGCAGATTTGGATTGGCTTGGGCCTTACAACACTCTAATACCGCCTTCACAGCTAGTTGACGTTACCCTGTTGACGACAAAAACCGACAATGAATTCAAAACTATTAGTACGACAAACTTAACTCTCGGCTTTGAACCGCGACGAAACAACTACATGTTCGTGGTGCATTTGACTACAATTTAGTAATGCTGAATTGCATCAACAGTGTCGTTTACCTCGCGCCATAACAAGTTCTAAACATGCTGTATGATGAGATCTACTAAGTGCTTGTTATGACGCTTGACAACGATAAACACTGCGTCGAACAACTTTTAGGAGGGTGACAGATTTTTTTCCAAGCATGACCATTTGAGGGTAATTTTCCAAGAATAACGGAGCCGACCATGCTGCTGAGGAGAAACTCTATGTAATTTTTCATCACGACGTAATCAATGTAAATTCCAGAGGCCGAACAGGTGACCCTATAAATCAGATAACACAAGTAGCTTGGAATAAAAAACGCCTTACATTCCTCACTCATGGACCCGTTAAAAAGTTTTCCTTGGAGTTTCCCAGTGTCGAACAGGGAAAGCTCTTTCCGAAGCTGAAATCTCATATAGTCCGTCAAGCAAAGTCAAGGAGTAGAAGCAACGACGTGGCCATAAAAATCTAAGTTCTTCGTTACGTGGACACGAACTTTCTGTGCCTTGCCGTCCAAAAGATCGTACTGCAGGCTGGTCGAATAAAGGTCGCCACTTTATTAGGTTAGCTCACCCGAACCGCTTGAAACTGTCCGTAAATGCTTCATAATGGTCTTTATTACACTTTTACACATCGCACCTATCTCATTGTGTCACCATCCGTGTTCTATCTCTATGCACTCTCTAAATATATTTTCAACCCCCGATTTATCTTCATGGTAGTGTAAAAAATAATTGTTTGAAATGGCGGGATTTTGGACAGCAGTCCGCATTGCAGTGATCAGTCACTGGCACAGCGGAACGTTAAACACAGTGCCCAATATACCTGCAAAGTCTTCGCTCGATTCGCCATTACGTTGGATGAGGAAATTTCAAGTCGAGAGGGCTGGTCCAGCAAATTCATTGTCCCGAACAACCGCCTGGTTCTGTCAGGGGGGACTAAATCATTATCACAGTCATCCAACTCAGAATCCTCTCGAGAAGCATTCGTCGTTCCTCCTCAGTTGATTAGACAGCGGACGGTCACATCTTGCAAACACGAATCTTATCCCTTTGTCTCGTACAGTTCATGCAAATAGTTAAAAATGAACGCAAACTCTACGGCTGGACGGGAAGCAGCCTGACATGAAGAATGCATATATTTTAGAAGAATTTTAGAAGAATGCATATTTAAAATGACATCTTCGTTTCAGTAGCAATTTTGGCTAGGCAATTTTATATCAGACTGTAAATTGTTCTGCATGTTTTTGAGCGCAAAACCAAGGATCTGCACTCCATTGTATAATCAATAGCAATGTAAGATCTTCATTTCTAGGCTATTCAATCGTTTTTCTTTCGCTTATGTAAACTTAAAACAGAGTGCAGTTCGTTGACCAATTAGACGCTTTGTTTGCCCAGTAATGCTGGCAAATTCAAGATGATAATACCCCATTGTTTGCAGAGGCTATCTGGGTATGCTACGCCCTAAAGTCGCCCCACTGCAAGAATTACAAACGACACCGCGACCATGATGAATCCAACTGCGTTACATTTTAAAGCGTTTGAGAGTAGAATATGCGGGTTAATGTGTGAATTTCAGCGCAAACAATAAATTTGTATGACGCCTAGGCAAGCGGCGCGGTTATGTACGTCTGCTTGACACAGATATGTTAGGATGTCGAACGTACGACGCGCCTTAGGATGCAGTCAGATTTGACATATGGTACACGTGTTTCGAGATCGTAATACTAAGTTTTATCTTCTGTATAGGCATGGTTCGTGAACGAATTTCTTTCCATAAATTTCCTAACTCTTAAAGAGAAATATCGAATTATTTACTCAAAACCTGCAGTTCCTGTTAACAGACTGAAGTCACAAAGCGTCACATTATGGGCCCCACAATAAAGCGCATTTGACTATATTTGACAGCATGCAGCAGCAGCTGCTGCTAACCAAGCTGTTGTTACCGCATAGGCCGAGGTCTACACTAACAGTGATTAACAGTGTAGCGTATCGCCTACCTAATGTGGAGCACGCATCAGGGCTACAATTTTACGTTTTTCGCTCTCACGGCGGTTGTTCTATGTCAGGTTTAAAGTGCTCCGAGAAATTTACAAAAAGAGGCTTGTTCAAACGATTGCCTACAAGAGACGTATTTCATTCAATGTGGGGTAGAAAACCGTGAGCCGGTCAGATTTTGGGAGGTTATCGTGTTGATACGTAAAGGTAGCCGTGGATAGTTTGGCCACAGGCCGCACCAAATCTGACGTTGGCCGTCAATATATGCGGTGGCGCGCTTGTATCAAGCATGCATATAATTACGGCTGCCACTTGCGTAGTCTTCACCGGACTTCACCGAAAATATGGTGACGGTCAAGGCCGTAATGGGCGCACCGCATATATCTTTTCAGTCTGATTATGTAGCTGTCAGTAGCACAATTTATACGAACTACACATTTGGTTTGCCTCAATCTAACATCGCTCTTCTATTCCTCCAACGGAGTCTTCCCTTCTCCGAGCACGTCCGCCCGGTTTGTCCCCAACAGGTCTTTTTGACTCATTTGTCACGCACAAATTGACGATGCTCGGCTGGAATGAAGCATATTCGGGTCCTGAAATCAATAATAGATTCAACGAAATTCGGTTTCAACTCAAGCAGGCGGTCGTACGGGTGTTACCGCAGTAGGTGCGTTGCAACGTAAACGGCAACCAAAATAAACTGCCGTCCCAGCTGTGTGTCGGTAACTTTGACACGTAGGCGGGCACCTGTGTAAAGGACACTAGAGGGGCCGGAAACTCTGGTCGACAAAAAAGGAATTCACACGTTAGTTGGCATTATCGTCTCATACGACTGCACAGCCCCATACGCCTACCTACACTCGAGTACAGAAGTACACGAGACAGTTCAGTCGAATAACGCATATACGACACGTTATACGATGAGTTCTTATAGTAAACATATTCCGGTAGTTAGTGCACTGTGTGCACTTCTACCTGAGACCTTTCTTCGCCATTTTGTATGCTATTGTAAATTGCTTTAGTTGAGGGGCCGAGTTCAGCAAAGGCGTTGTTGTCTTAGCGGCATTTAACCGATCGACAGTCGCCGAATTTCCGTGGTTGTAGCAGTCAGTTCGCAGAGTGCGTTCGCACTCAGCTTCGGCAAATGATCCGTTCAGAATAAGCAGAAAATTGCATCGTGTAATTTCTCGTGCGCGCGCCCGCACGAAGACGGTTGCAACCAAGTATCGACGAGCTATTGTAGTCCGTGCACATATGAATACCCAATATTCGCTGAACTGTGTCGACAATAATTCCAGTGAGGTACTCCCTATTGGTTATCTCTACTTTCACCAAGCACTAAAGAGCTTAACGGAAGATCACGCCAAGCGCTAAACAGCCGTGGAAGAGCCAGCCATCGCAGGAAAAAATGCTAGCAGGTTCCTCCTCTTGAAAAAAATGTTTTCTTTTCGGTGTCAATATTAAATGGATAACTATGATGTAGTTCTTAGCTCCATCCAGCTGAAAAACGGCAAATACGTCTTTTAACAGAACGCAAATTGCAGCGGCTAAAAGCTTCGCGGGAGCGCTCAACAAAGAAGGTCCGTTTGTGGCGACTATGTCAAGTGACGGTATGCGAAACCGGTGATACGCAGCTCGGGAAAAGATGCGGTTTCTGAGGGGGCTGTCGAGAGGCTCTGAATAGCATTGCGCTGTGCGCATATGATACGAGCAAAAAACGACCCTTCAAAGACGCAAACGGCTGGTCCTCTACGGGCTTCAGGATCTTCAGGACGCAGACAGCGAAAGTGCAGCTCTTCTCTTGGTGAATCGGCGTCGAATGCTTGTTTTACACAGTGACAGAATGAGTGCAAACACTGTTGCACGAAATGCCAGCAGCTGGGTTGGAAACTTACAATCTGAGAGGGGAACACCTGCTTCCCATAGCGGAACAATCGTGAGCCACATAGATCTCACGATCTTGTGCTATGTCGCACGTCTCTCGCATGAGCAACTGTTCCGAGCTAGGCAATGGAGAGAACCTCGACAATCATTATCTAAAGATAGCTGGCTAGACATGGGCCAATGACGTATGCAAAAGAAAGCTCGACAGCGTAGTCGCAATAAACAAAGAGATCTAAGCGGCATCATGTAGACAAATGCGATCTAGAAAAGATATCTAATTGCAACACACACTCGCATGCTAACGGGCTGCAATATCGGCCACCGAAATGCTGGTGAGTTGAAGCTATTCCAAAGGCCCGGGTTGAATACGCGAAAACGCCAAGATGCGTCAAATAACCACTTCGGTCGCGCGATGCAGAAAGTTACCTTCTGCTACCGACTGTGCTGGCTTATATTTTTTATGTTTTAATCTTTTTTTGCTTTTTTCAGTTTTTGCATTACTTCGTAAGACGGACCCCATATAAATGTAATATGCACCGGCTGGGATCGAACCCGTGCACCTACGTGTCTCCTCCGGTCGCAAGGCGCATACGAATGCACCAAGCCACCGAGCTCGACTCTGCTGCTGGCTTATAGCGTTAAACTTATAGGTTAAAGCGGTCCTCACGGAAAAAAGATCGTTCTAAGGAAGGAAAATAATAGAAAAAGTTCAAGAAGATTAATCGAGAAGACCTTATCGTTTTGTGCGAAGGAAAATCAGACATCCCTCGTACAGAATGCAACTCCGGCTCTGAGAGATATTATACTTCCTTGTATTATTTCTTACCCACACACAGTTTCCAAGAGACGTCTTCCATAAGGATAAAAACGCGTGACTATCGAAGGCCAATATAGTCCTGGCCGCGCCAAAACGCACAATCAAAAGCACCGGATCTCGGTGGGATCCCACCAAAGGCCCTTAGGTCCTCTCTTTAACGAGCTTCTAAAAATATGAGCGAAGGTAGTTACCAGGATGATCAGGAAGTGCCAAATGCCGTTAAGTGAAAATATGTGAACGTTATACTTGAATTTTAAGGAAAGGGCGCATATAGAACCATGCGTGTCTCTCATGTACACTGACCAAGGGTTTTGAACTATTTTCGACAAACGGTCGCGGGGTTCGTCGAGGCGCACGGTCTTCTGTCCTACTCAAATTACGGGTCTTGCAGGGCAAAGTATTTAACGTCATTCCTTAGGTGGTTTCGTCCGGACAAACGTATCGGACGGAAACACGTTTTCTGGACGTGTACCGCCGCGTGCGGGGTACACCCTACCTCCGTCACGCTGTGGCAAAAGGAGAACATCAGCGGTGAAATCGCAGGAAGAAAATCGCAGGAGGCTGATTCTCTCACCGGCAGCCTTTGTCATTAATATGTTGTGTGTTATATGTTACGCGTCAACCTTTATAATGTTGGGGTCCCTGTATGAATCAATATTTCCAGTTTTATTACGGCAACTTTTTCTGGAGGTAGTAGTATATTCCTGGCTTCCATATCGTAAAGACATACCGTACGGTCAGCGTTACGATACTGTTAATTCTAAGTGGTGCCCCTGTGGGACTTCTAGTTACTTCTGGTGGAACTTCTGGAAGGCCTATTTAGAGGATAATTGGGAGGGTCACATAATTTAACAGCCACGAAAATGCGTTTAGTAGGATTTTGTCCCATTAAACCCATGACCGCGGCTTCAGTCATCAGCGTGCCAATCGTAACACATCCCAACTATTGTGTAAGAAATGACACTATCGTATCACAGGTATGACCCCCATCACCTCTATCGGCCCTCATAGGTCAACATATTGGAGGTGTTGGGTAATTTTCGTAGAGATCAAAAACACCTTTCATTGCACCTAGGCTGGCGCATATAATGATACACAGATCTTTAACGTATTTCGAGGTCGCAGGTAACACCAGTCAACAAGGAAGAATTAATTTCAGATTTCGCCGACGATTTCCTTTTTGCACGAGCCCTAACGGCAGGAAAAAATCTCTCCAGTGGGAAAGACTCAGATTCGCTAAAAACTAGCTAGTGAAATCGAGAATCGTTTATTACGTGCCTTAGATGCTGAATAATTGGCCCATACACAGCTTCTAAAATAAATTCTGACGAAAATAATGCGTTTGGAAAAAACCTTACGTTCATGAAGTGTCAATAAGATAAAATATTGTCGTTTGTCGCGTTAGCTAGTAGATTTTGTTTAGTAAGCGGCTGTCGCACAAGCAATGCCCTAGTATCTTTAGGGCCACACCTTCACTGTCAGCCCAGAAAAAATTTACCTTGCTAAGCATAACTGTATAACTTGTTCCCAAAAAAACTACCAGCTACTCTTGGGTATCATGGATCGTTGTAAGCTTGTCTCAGAGCTCCTCGAGAAGTCACGTTAAATGAAGCTTAGGCGCACAAGGAGATGCTGTATTACTTGAATCACTCGCGTGGAAAACCAGTGAATTCACTGCATCGCATCATGTCAGCTGTCATACCTATAGGAAGCGTCCCTCGACAACCTAACTGCAATTACATTGCCGCCGAGACACTGAATAGTGCTTAGTCAGTGGTTCACACCGTTTCTATGTTCAAGTAGGCGGTTTCGTAATGTAAGAAATCCTTTACTTCATTACTGCCAAGGTGCCCAGTTCAGTGGTCTTTTGACTGTGGCTTAACCCCCTGATGGGTTGGTTAGTTAGGGAAAAAAGCGCGGAACTGTGATCGTTCCGCAACAGGATCACAATCGTCACTTGACCAAATTCGCCTCTTTCGCTAATCCATAAAATATTCCGTTTGTGTCCTGCAGCAGATTTTCAGGTGTATCGTATTCCACCACACATCCGCGGTCAAACACCATTATCCTAAAAGGAGAAGTTCGATTTCATTAAAGGTCGCGTTGCTCTTGATAACTGCTTCGGTACCTCATTCTACACCGTCCGATGGCCATTCCCATGTTCGGCATAACGTGATTGCAAACTACAAACTGCAAACTCACACTACAAATGAATCGTTGAGCTGAAAAGCGAGCAGAAAATTCGCAACCTACGAAGGCAACGCAACCTAGGTACACCGAGCCGAGGGAATCACCTGCCGAAATTCGTTGTAAGATAACATTTTTAGCGGCAGACCACGAGGGTAAGTTTTATTCGGACGAATAGACCGTACCTGTCGTAATCGATGATAGTGTTGAGTCGGTGCGCTATCGTTAGAACGGTGCAGAATTTGAACTCTTGGCGGATCGTGTTCTGGATAAGTTCGTCGGTCTCCTGGTCAATGGCGGCTGTAGCCTCGTCCATGATAAGAATCCGGCTTTTGCGTAGCAGAGCTCGTGCAAGGCACAGTAACTGACGCTGACCCATAGAGAGGTTACCGCCACCCTCCGCCACCTGGAAGCTCAGACCTTTCGAGAACTTGTCGGTGGCCAGGGTACTCACGAAAGACTTCAAGTGTGCAAGCTCCAACGCAGACCAAAGCTCCTCGTCTGTGAACTGTGAGCCATAAACCAACCTTAGATTAAGTTCCGTTCAAGCAATGAATTTGACCGTAACTGACTTTAGTGGCTGTTTGCATACAAATCTGCAAGTACAATTGCATCGACCCCATATGCCTATGCAATGTAAATTACTACATGGACACGTCTATTTAGGCGCGCGCGCAACGCGACGCGCGACAACTCCAAGGCCAGGGCCAGTTGTCGCGCATCAGGGTCATATGCCAATTAGTCCCGACGCGTAAGTTTATTTCAACGTACCAAACGGAGCGGGTCGAGGTTGAGCCGCAATGAACCCCGAAACAGAACCGGATCTTGTGGGATAATCGTTAGTCTCTGCCGTAGATCATGCAGACCCAGACAGCTGATGTCGACACCGTCAATTAGAATCCTACCGTTGGCAGCTTCGAGTACTCGAAATAACGCCAATGTTAGCGAAGATTTCCCCGCTCCTGTGCGACCCACAATGCCCACCTATACGAAGAGCCCGATGAAGTCAATCTTAATGAGCGGACTATACAAAAATGTTCGTAAAAATAACTCACGCAACTGATAACGGAAGGACGTAGACGTACCGTGGTGCTTCTATATGAAGCCTGTGCTGGTGTATATTCCTAGCAAATTTTTCAAGAAGTCTAGTAACTATTTTCTCTAAATCCAACCTATATATCAAGGATATTCGGCATTGTTCTACAAAAAAAAGTCTACGTTCTATGTTTACATCCTGCAGTGCCCTGGCGTACACCCTGCCGTGAAGCCAGGCCACAAGCGCTAGGTATAGGCTTCTATAGGTAAGGCAACTATAGGTTTGCGCCAGTAGATGATTTGGGAATAACTATGGATTCGGTGGTAAAAGAGCGCGAGTTTCTTACCGAAACGGCACAGTACTGTCGCCTCTTTCAATGTGAAATAGGAAGGAATACGCTACAAAGCGATTTCTTTTAGGAAGATGAAAGCAATTTCAAATAGGGACGTAGAAAGGCGGTGAATATTGACGGATGATATGACGAGTTAGAAATAAGGAACTATTTGGAAGCTAGTGCATCCCCTAGTTAATGGTAAGAAATCCGCCAAAAGTGTCTTTTTCCTTATCTTATTGTGAAGTTTTCAGCATTTTCCGAAGTGGACGTCGTTTTGAAGGCATTTATTTGCATTAATTTTCATACTGTACCTTCTCCCCAGCGTTGACCGTGGCCGATATGTTTCTCAAAACAAGGTCAAGTCCTTCTCGGTAGCGGGTTGAGTATTCTTCGAAGACGATTTCACCATATGCAGGCCAATCCCATGGAGGCTCTACACCCTGTATCCTCCACTCGGCCTAGAGTTCAATTGAAATAGAAAAGCATTGCCCATGTTGAGGCTTCCACATAATTCAAAAGCAGGTGCCTCTCGTTCGACAATCTTATGTATTAGGACGGCGGTGCACATGTATCGGTCTTTTTCGAGCGTTATCGACAGTTTGTTTTAGGTCTAAAAATAGCGCTGATTTCTCTAGAATGACTATAGTAAATACCTAATAAATACAGGAATTCAATAGCTCAATGAATTCAAGGCCTCTGGAATCACGTTGAAAATTGCAGCTAAGAGATTTAGAGCCACAGATAAGTAATGGAGTCAGTGGGATTAATGGGCATGAGGATAACACAACAGTATAGTGGCTGCAGCGATCTCCAACAGAAAACTAGTCGGCCTAGGAAATTGAAAAATTCTGAAATGCCAACTATTTACGGGCCAGGCAGAAGAAAAAATGCATGACATCCTCTAATCGTCACCTCGCTTGGAAGATTTATGTACTCAACAATCCGCTCAACGGATACGAGACAGGACTCGATGTGCGAGTTGCTTCGTACAATGCCGTTTAACATCATCGTAATCATAAGCGAATAGGTTAGTATCATGCCGACATTTCCACTATGGCCTTGCATTTCGTTGCGGTAGTACACCATGACCAGCGACGTGAACAGAACAACCAGACTGCCGCACACCTCCAGCCGAATACCCAACCACCTGCATCACGCAATACGGATGAGATCAGCAAGGCTAAAATGGACGAAAACAAATAGGCCGCCGACACGAAAAATATTAAGAAATTCATGCACAAGGGAAGCCGACAAACTAAAAGCGTATTCATACATAACGATACAGTACTAAGGTAATTTGCGGATGAGGCGACATCTTATAGTCTTCGTTGGCATTACATTGACAGTAGAAGAAAGACAGAACTAAGACAATACGAATGAACCGCTTGCAATAAACGGCAACTCTAAATATCAGAGTAGCTAAAGACGCAGAGAAATCAAAATCGTTTTCTTTAACATTATTGCTACCTGACACAAACAGCTCAGCTCATATTGAGTTGCCGAATTTCTCGAATCGACGCGTTCAAGGATCTGCCCTCGCACTAAATCGATGTCCATCTCGTCATTAAAGTTTAACAGGCTACTGGCCCATGGGCGTGCACGGACGGCTTTTAAAGGTCACATGCATTGTTCTCGAGCATTTCTAACCTTTCTGCTGCGAGATTGGCGTAGGTACACCGCACGCTCCGGTCGAGTCGCCGGGACGACTCACGAACAAAGGCCTTCTCGACCTCAAAGGCGCGAATGATCGCAATACCAGCAAAGCTTTCCGTGAAGTGCGAGAAGATTGGCGAAAAGGTGACCGACGTCAGCCGCTGAAGCTGTCGGGATAAGCCAACGTAGAGGAGTTGAAAGCCGTAGTACAGTCCGGATAACGGCAATGCTGCGGTGAAGAACACTGGCATACTCTGTGTGATCGCCAAAACGGTCCCCGCCAGCTGGAAGAAAATACGACAGCGAGGTCTTGGACGTGATCACGTCTGACCACTGGTTATTCGCCATCCCCATAACCACGCCATGCTAGACTTGTCGGTAAGCTGCTGATTGGTTTACTGGTTGCTTTGGTTTTTCCGGTAGTCCTTGCTAATGGTGGGATTGCAGAGTATGACATGCGTGTGAGTACTTCATTGACTAATACGGGAAAATGCTAGCAAATACTGAACTTTGCCTTTGTTTCGGCTATGGCCGCAAATAGCATTGAGTTGATTCACCCATAATGTACACAACCTACATACCCAATTACCGAATTGCTCGCTCATGTAATGTTACACTATCTAGCTATGGTCCGTCTACTGAACTCATGTGACTAAGGAATGTCTCGTCGTTCTTTCTCCTACAAAATTTGCCGGTACAGTGATTTTTTATGATACGATCTGTGCGATAACCAAACCTGGATGAGAGCAAATAGCCACATGTGAAGCGTTTCCGCTACGGCTAAATCTACCACGGCCACATCCCTCGAAAAGCGATTGACGATACGACCCACCGGCGTGGTCTCGAAGAAGCTCATGGGCGCCCGAAGGACGCTGTGGAGCATACGTGTATGAAATAGGACGCCCGCTTTGATCGACGCATAGTTGCGTGCCAGAGAGCAGAGCAACATAGTGACGGCGTTACCAAAGCCCAGCATCCCATAGATAATGAGACGATAGTCTCGCAACTCCTTACTCATTTTGCCATCTGAATGTGAGTGCACGGAAAAACACGCAACAAAAGCCCGCGTCCAGGGGCGGAGTAAGTGGAGGGGTATTTATGTTGAAATGACCGAGTGGCCAAATGGTTGTCAATATTTTCGATAGGCCTTTATCTTTTTAGTTTTTTTCGGGGTTGTGTCCAACTGACCTGGTCCTGGCCGGTCGGTCGACCACATCGCGAGCCAATCCCTGGACATGAGCATAAACGCTACCGAGAGCATAGAGAAGATAATGACAATTGTTGGCCACTTGCATCCAACGGCACCCAGATAAGCGAAGTAGATCCGCCATTCGACTGTGCCCACCTTCATATCCTCGGACTGGATCAGCTGGGCAGCGGCTTTTTGCTGCGTCGTACGGCAAAGCAGGAACACGCGCATAGTGAACTTGGCTGACCCGATGACTACTTCGTGGGAAATACCTGCAGTTTCTATTAGCAAATGCGGATGGCCGAAATGCCACCTGATGGGGAATAGGCTACGCTACAATTTAGTCGAGTGAATTCCTAACAGATTAGGGACATAGCAGAAAAAAGGATCTATGAAGTGTTTTTTTTTTTGGTTATCTCGGCTATTTAGGGTATCAGGATGAATTGGTAATACAGACTGTTCCGATAGTGGCACAGTACAAGCTAGCAGAATTGCACCCAAACAAGCCAATCTTTTGATATCGCGATGATTCTGGTAATAGTCATAAACCAACAGTAAGAAAAATTCATTTATTTTACAAAAACGGTTTAAGACCCATACGCTTTAGTAGATTTTCCCTTTCGAGCGAAATATAACACAAAAGTAACTAAAAAATAACACTGTTGATGGAATTTACTACTTTACCCAGGAAAATACAAACAAGCAGTGTTGTCCCACAGTTTATTTGTATTAGGCATAAAACTAAGCTCGACTGTGTGCAGTAATTTGTTTGTATTAAATGAAAATATCTACCGAATTCTATATGTATATGTATATGTTTATGTATCTGTATATATATATATATATATACCACTTACAGCAGTAATTCCCTTTTCCGTGGCTTTTTCTTCCTGGTCCCCTTCCTTCTTTAACCTTGGAAGCGGGACATCCTTCGACATAAGCAAAAAGAGAGCAAACAATTAGAAGCCGTGGCTTACATCATCCAGTAGTATTGTTGCATGGTTCATAGAAGTTAGAAAAATTGGTTTATTGTGTAAGTCGACAAATTCCGGTCTAGGATTTTTATAAACCATGGAAACCGTACCGTTTGCTTGATAAACCGCCTCAATGGACAACCTATGCGTATGACTGTTACTGTCCAGCTAAAAAGTACTTCTTCAACGCTCCGACTATGGACTAGCACATGATATGACAAACGAGAACATTGAGAAGGATACAATTCAAAAGGCTGCGCTATTGAAGTGGAACGTGACTTAGATTTCTTCGCAGACCACCTCAACAAACTCTGATGCCTCGTCCTCGCGTCCCTGACACGTTATTGAAATTATGGCCTCCATCATACCGTCAAAAGCAGCCCGCCTATATTTCGAACCTGAAAAAGAGATCGATATAACCTCCAGAGGTGTAGCGTAACAGTCCGTTCTTGCTGGTATCTCACGGGCCGTCACTCGCTTCACTGACGTTGGAATGATCCTTAATTCTAACAACAAGGAATTTTAAGTGACATTTCGGAGCTGGCATAAGTCGAGCATGGTTCGCAACTGACGACAGTGGAACACGTGACGTAGTAGCGCAACGCAGCTCGTATCACACCACGTTCCATGTAACCTCGCGGTCGGTGGTAGAAAAGGCCGTTTCTCTGCGAGATAACAAACGCATTGACGCATTGTCTGCAAAAATCTGAGGCTCGTTGTACACGAAAATTTACCGCCCCCGACAGCTGATGCCTACGCAAGCGGACATGGTCAAGGAACAATGATCTCGATGAGGAAAGTGGCTTTATTGACAAAAAGGTTCGTCGCAGTCGTTGATGTTAGGAGTTCAGGACAAGGGATCATCGTCCATAGGTTTTATTACTATTACCATTATTATTACTATTATTATCATATTATTATTATTATTATTATTATTATTATTATTATTATTATTATTATATACTGTCGTACATTTGCTCAAAATAATGGGTACCACGAAACACAGTCCGCCTTTCACAACTGTGACTTGGACAAATACAGGTTGAGAGGCACCATACCATCGAGCCACAAACCTAATGAACGCACAAAGCATTTTTTGATATAGAGCATACGACAAAGCTGATAAATCAACAATTGCCTGAGGGGCCACTTTGGCTATATTCTACAGAATACTTATCGATGTTGTACGGTAGAGCGCCACGCTTTTAGAATAGCTCGCTTCTGATATAATCGCCCCGCAAGTAACGAACCATAAGCACATTTCCAGCGGTCTACCACTTCCGGCCATACTAGGACGCCTTGAAGTTTTTAGTTGTGGTCACTCACCCTGTTCTGCTGGTCCTCCAGTTGTCGCACAAGGTCTGCGAAGGCGCCGTTCGCCTCTACGAGCTCGTTGTACGTACCCTCCTCGACGATTTGCCCATCATTCAACATGATAATGTGGTCAACTGCTGGCAAAAGCGCAACGCTGTGCGTGACCAGCACCCTTGTGCACTGTTGCAGAATACCCGTATGACCCAAGACCTAGTAAAGAGCATTATAAGCGAGCGCAGTTTGACATAAAACGTATTGAATCTCCTTGAAGAGGCGCCACAAAAATCCTGAGAGTTTATCCTTCGTTTTTCGCTAGAGACTAGCGTAGAGAGTCTAGCGCTTTCATTCGGGCAAAACGAATTCGATTATTAAAATCTAGCTATGTGCAGGGGGTACCGGAGAATACTAGCAAAAAGTGTCATTTGACAACCTTGGGATGGTAGGGCGGCTACGGCGGTTCAAATACGACATTTCACACAAAATCCATACACGCGCTCAGCGCCAATGCCCTCGTCTTTTCAGACGTTGCGTGGAACTAATAATATTGCTCTTAGCCATTGCGTGTGCACTGGAAGCCTTACAGAACACCAGCCATACTCGACGTAAGCAGTTGACCTTAAAAATTGCGTTGATTAATCTTGGTCGGAGTGCTTCCTTGTCAAAAAGGCATCACGAAGCGCCGGAAAACACTAACTTGTTCGAAAAGATGAGCGCCAACATGAGCATCAACAGCGCTCAGGGGATCATCGAAGAAGTATACGTCCGCCTCCGCGTAGCACGCGCGTGCAATCGAAACTCGCTGCTTTTGGCCACCGGACAGGTTAATTCCTTTCTCGCCAATCTCGGTTAAATCACCCGCGGCCAAGACCTTCAAATCGGCGATGAGGGCGCTTGCCTCTAAGACCTTCTCATATTTGCTCTTGACGTACGGCTTCGTGAAGAGTATATTGTCGCGCAAACTCACGTTGCAGATCCAAGCTTGCTGAGGGACGTAGGCTACTTTGCCTGTGTATGTCAAACCAAGAAGAATAACGAGCGAAAGTTATTCCTGTGCAGTCCGGCGAAGTTTTAACCAGAGCCTTATATTCGCCGTACAACTTCCATTAAGAGCCATTTCAGCATCTTCCCTGGCTATTAAATACACAACTTAAGCAAATAAATAAAGCACAGTTTATCGAGATGGTACAGCTATCGACATAAAACATTTGCCGTACCACGAATGGAAACTTGCCCGCGAAGTTTGATCAATTGTCCCAGAAAAGCGGAGAGAAGTGTAGTCTTGCCTGCGCCAACGGGTCCCACAATGGCAATCAGCTGTCCTTTTTTCACTGTTATGTTAATGTTACGTAGAACGAATTCCTTCCCGTCACTCGCATCCGGTTCTTCCCGTTTTCGAGGCGAAATCGGCGATGTAAAAATGCAACGAAGAGATGATTTTTATTAACTCTCGCGAGTGGTTCGTACACATATAAACAGGTTAAATGCTTGTATTAATTCTATCCGGTAAGGAGACTTGAATGGGTCTTCGAACCAAAAGTAATTGCATACGGCAACATCGTGATAAACCGTTGTGTCTGGCAGCAATACATCTACGAAAGGGTCACCTGTTCAATCTACTATTGTATAAGGCCAAAGGGGTTAAGCTCATGGTCACAGGTCATTTCGATCCTACTGTACAAGCAATAATAAGCGTTTATTCAATTTCGCTTGTTTGGTATATTTGTTGTGGCAGTATCCAAGCATTGCAGAAAACATTGGTATTTAACGTTGTGGTCTAACGTAGAATTATTGAGATACACACGGAATCGATTCAGAATACACTTTAGTGTGACGCTTACTTGAGGTCCATGAAAAGGTACCGTCCTTCATAGACAGTGTCACTACATCGGGATCGTCGGCTCCAGTTTCTGGTGTACGGATGACGTACGGGTCAAGTTCCGCCGAATTGAGGAAATTGTTCATACGTGCCACGCTCACCCGGCTCTGCCCAACCGTCGTAAAGAGCTGCGGCACCATAGCTGCACATATGCGGCACCGACGTTCAGAACAAACGGTGTATAAATTACAGAAAGGCCATTAACGCAGATGGGTGAATCTGATAGCTCCCGGGTGTGTTTAGTGTGATAGCTCTAACGTATCTAAGAATAACAATAATAATAATAATTACGATTATTTTATTATTATTGTTATTTTTAATACATGGTTCAATATAATCATCAAACGATACTTGCCAAACGCAAGTCCCATATCAGCGATGAGATTAAGAGCTACAAAGGCCGTGCTTGCTTCCAGTACGTGTGTGTCGTCGATAAGCACGTAGCAATAGAACGCCGCTATCGACATGAGGAATGGAGCCAATTTCCACTGAACCATCAGGCTCACCATAGCGGTCTGCGATTTCCGAATCATCTGCACCTCTTTCAGGCGGATCATTTGGATGATGTCTCGAAAGCCTAGCTCCCAACCGTAGAGCTTTAACACCTTCATACCATTGATGAGTTCATTCATAACCTGGAAGCGGTCATCCTTCAGTTTCATCATTCCCATCTGTAAAAAGAGAAAATGTGACAATGAGATGGCCGATTCCGAGGGCGCTGTGCCGTGATCAAATCGGACCGTTCTGAGTGCTGCTGATGCAGAGATCCCCTACTTCGGTGGCTGGCAATGGTTGATGCTGGTGTGTCTTTGTCGGAAACATAAGTATCATTTTCTGTATATTCATATCTTGTGAAGATCACACGTACTTCACGGTACGCCGATGTTTTTTTTTATATATTCAATAAAAAATGAACGAATGATTATTACCAACACCATTGCGATTGATTTAGCAAAGCTTCATTGTTTGATTCTAAAACATCCCTTATTTTTTATTAGCACTGCTCGTCTTCAACAATATGAGTTGGTTTAGACTGTGTTCACGCATATAAATCGATACCATATCACATTGTCATGACTCCCTTAACTGTTTTTGGAGTCCAGAACCTAGAACACTGGAATTTACCCCCTTTGGGAAATAGGGAGCAATGCTTTAAGACGAATATCTAGTTCTTATTAGCGTAGCCGATTTTACTCTTTTTCCCCGGGGACGAATACTGCGACTACGGGAATTCCAGCCCGAAGGTCTCCTCGGATGCGACCTTCATCCCCTACCGCTCCATGACCCAAAAGTTCGGCTACTTCGATTTCTAAAGACCCGGACATGAGAAACATTGGCATGTCGAACCCGAGCATCGGCCTATAGAACGGCCAATTGTTTGCTGACCGTCGCAATTCTATTATTCATGAAAGTCTCGATCATATGCCGGTTCCACGGTTAGTGCATCCTAATTTACGACTTTTTCTCTTTGCTTATGAGCCGGCGCCACTCTGGTGATGTGTACACGATTTCAACGTGCAACTTGTACCCCACAGAATGCGAACCGCAACCGAGGACTCACCTGATACCGAGTTACTATAGTGATGATCCAAAAATTCAGAGGAGTCACCAGTAGCGTAAAACCGATTGGAGCAAGCAACGACCATTGGATCAACGTGAAAAGATATACCACCGTAAATACAATTCGGGAAACGGCCGAAAGTGCAGTGTTGCCTATCATCACAAGGTCCCTGTGTCTGGCTGAGTCTTCTGCCATAAGGTTGATGAGTTCGCCACTGGTGGTCTTTGAAGTACTCGACAGGACTAACGCCTTTCTAAAAAGACGCATTCGTGTCAAGGTAGGTATCAGCAAATATAGTTAACAATGATGTCTCATAAATAATTACTTGCTTATTTAAAATATCAGTGTTGATTGCGATGTTGAGGTCAACATAATAGTAAATGAAAGTATCAGCATACAATGTGAGTATACTATTTTTCCATAAATAGCCACGTATATATGGCAATACTTTTAATAGCCATGTCTAAAATAAACTAAATATGCTCCAGCATGTCACTCATATTCGTGAACCACAGCACGTTCATGTTTGTGGTACAACGGAGATACTAAGCTTGCGACGTTTGGCAGCGGCGATTTCACACAACGCTCTCTCTGTACACGTTTCAATTATTGACAGCAAAACACGAAAAACAAGCCAAGTAGTTACAACCTGAAACAGCCTTAGTATATTTTTTGTTTGCTATAACGTAAACAAGTTGTGTAGTGCATATGTGATTTTGGCAGATTAAAAAACTTACCACCTCATTGGCTTTAGTGAGTCGCGTGTAACTAATTATATGCATTATAGGCTTGCTTCGTACGAACCTGTAAACCGCTGACATCAGCGCTGTGTGCACGCGAATGGCTATGTTTTGCATATGGTAGATGTAGTACGATACAGTCAGCGCCTGTATAGAGACGACGCCGAACATGACCGAACCGTAGAAGACGCCTTTCCACGCCTGTTCAAACGTGGACTTCTCTTCTCTTGCCAGCTTAATCATCGCTTCAAGTAGTGGAGAGCGCGCGAATTGGAGCAGGTCGTTTGCGAAGCTCAATCCAATACCTTTGATGATTTCACTGCCAAACGTTCGCCATAGGGCTTTCACGACGCTGCGGTTCGTCATCTCGATGCTATACGACAGAAAATTAGGTTAGAGTATAGGAACGCACACTGCCTCGTCCCATCGGTACACCGCCTTCTGCTGATGTGCACAATGGATGCATGGAGTGTCAAAAAGAAGTGACATAAGATATGCTTTAGCGCGGCCACCGGTGGCCTTACCTTACATACCACATGTAATGAAAAAATTATGAAAATAATTGTAACATCGACGTGAGTAGACTGCCAGTGGCCGAGTTCCCTACGAAAATCAAGCGATCAAGCTAATCAAGCGAGATTCTTTACAGTTTCGTATGGGTAAAGGGAATGCGTACATACGCCTTTCCGGTCTGGTCCACAATATAATTCTTCTTGACCTCCTGAAACGCTCTCTCGCAAAGCAACTCGTTATCGATCATAGGCAGGTCTTCAACTTCGATGGTTTCAGTCAGCGCCCGATACATAAGCGGAGTCAGCCACGAAAAGAACAGTTGCGAAGGAAATGAGGACACTTTATCGGGCCTCGCCCTGAAGAACTGAAATTCACAAGAATCGCATTTAAGCCTGCATCGATGAGATGCAGCTTTGAATAACGATTGGTTTCGCGCCGGTTTACGCCCAACAGAAAGTGGATCTGTACACGTCGACTCGTTGGGTTAGATATTCGTGTTGCGTTGAAAGTGCATGTTTCGGGATGGCCAGCCCACGCGGTTCTGTTACAAGGGGTCTGCCTAAAATAGTAGATGAAAGCTAAATTCACTCGAATTGCGATTTTCGGTTTCGTGAAATGATCAATTCTTACCAGCTCTGTAGGTACTTGGTCTCCCTCGAGAACTGGCGGCGGGTCGGCAAAGCAGAGAAGTATCACGTTGGCGATTACCAGAGGGTAGTATGCCATGAAACATATATAGAGTCCGGGCAAAAGCAAGCTATGGTGACTCAAGAAAATCTTCGGGCCATACTGTAAAATAATATTATATCACAGCAAGCGTCACAGAATGAATATGCAAGGACCGGAAGTGAAATTACGCGAGAGTTAGAATACATTGTGAAAATGTTACACGCTCACTTGCTTACAAATGTCGCAATATACAAAACGTAGGCTCTTATTGATACCGTTTGATGATAAATACCGTTTCAACAGCAGTTAAATAACACGTATCGCGAATTTATTTATAGCTGTCCGAGGAAGTCGTTGCTATAAATGACTTTACATGCACAAGAACATGCAAAAAGTATGCTTTTAGTAATGATCAAATCTCGTTATTTACGTCGAACGTCACGATAGAGCACCTAGGATCTTGTGTCAACTTTCTGTCACCAGTACACGGCAAAACTGCTGGGAAATTCTCAAATAGACCTCTCACAAATATGTTATTAGTTCGATTAAACAGGTCTGGCTAGACGAACCAGGGACTTAACATAAAAAACATAACGAACATAAATGCAGATAACAGAATTCACTCAACAACGGTTTCACAAAAGCTAACATTAAATAACGTATGCAATGTCGGAATGCCTGCTATTGCTCACAATAAAGATGTAGCCAGACTTTGGAGTCCTAATTAAGGTCTGGTAGGTGACGCTTCCACAGAAGAACGAGAGAAACCAGAAAAGGTAGATCGGTCCCCCGGAGTTTCGTCGTCCTTTTTTTTTTCCAGCCATCATAATCAATACGGCAAGCAGCTGCAATAAAGTATGGTTGCATGCACACATTAGACAGGCAGCTGATTAACTGCCGGACTGGTGCAGTTCTTGGTCGAGATAGCGTGGAGGTAATCCCGCAAGCTCTGAACCATAGTGCCGCGATTTAAACGCGATTAAAACTTCTAAAATCTAAACGAATCTAAAATCTAACAAAGAGTGAAACAAAAGGCTTGTTTTTGCCATTTTTGTGCATCCGGCACGCAGCTGTTCATCAACAGACTAGCTTTAAGCGTCAAATCAAGTCAAATTACGAATTTACCGAGCGTTCTCAAAACAGTCAACGAAAACAATTCGACATTAAATAAAAATGGCCTATACGATAAGAGCAAGTAGTAAAAATGTTCTGTATATTCAACGTTCACCCAAATCTGCTATTCTGTTCGTTTGTTGGAGGGTGCATGAGTTAACCTAGGGGGCGAGAGGAAGAGAGAGAGACAGCAAAGTAAACAGATGCTAACGAAAAAGAAGTAGAAAAAGAAAAAGAATAATTTACGGTGCGTTCGCGAGCCTGAGGTTTTTGTCGCCTTACGACCTTAGAACGGGGCAAAAGATTATTCCTTTGAGTCTGTCGAAATTTTGATTTGTACAGGTATGGTTCAGCAACAATTCATGTTTGTGTTTCTTTGTGCGTGCTATAAATTAAGCTCATAATCCATCTGCTAAGAAGGCTGGAAACGAAACAGCGTCCAAAGAGACTTACCACGGCGACTGATTTGATCAGAGGCGTCACTATGTAGACAACGGGTAACGGGGCGTAGTCGTCTGAGTTGAGCTGTGTCAGTACGAACAAGAGCTCGACGAAGCACACTAGAAAGCACGCCACACCGACCGCCTAAAACCACAAAGCATGCCCGCCACGCGATGTTCGTTAAGCATAGGAACCCTGAACGAGTTTGAATGCAAGCTGTCGGACTATCTGCATTTAGCAGCGCACCTCATACGACTAGCAACTACTAACACATGTCATATGTGCACCAAAAGCATTTTTTTCTATTTAAGGCCAAATAACCTTATCGAGGTCTTTGTTAGAAACGGCGAGTGCCCTATTTTGTTCCACATTTAGACATTTAGACACGCTATGCACTACTATTCAAACGCACTTTTTCAGTCGATATACCTCTCCAATCAACAGACGGTCAGAAAAACGGCACGAAATGTATACCATTCTGCCAATGGCGAAATACGTCCATGGGATGAGGCCAGAGGCGGACCAAAGATGCGAGGTGCGCAGGTAAGAGAACTCTGAAGGGGCCACCAAAAACATAAACACGGCGGGGACCCATGCGATTACTGTTTGTTGAAAACATATTGTCAGGTCAGGAGCAGTGTCGTTCGTGTACCACGAAAGGGAGCTAACCTGCAACGACACGATGCTCTGTTCATTGTTAATGGTATTTCGTCAATTGCACCCACAGGTTCCTAACGGAACTTACACTATTTTCGACTCGTTTCAATCTCCCTTGCCAGGGCACAGTTCGAAAATAGCAGTAAAAAAACATCGTCGATTCTGTAACCGGAGGCATTAGAACTGACAACTACCACCTCAAAAGCCAGCTTCAATAGCGAGTCAGGCAATTATTGCGATGCATTGTATTCTCTATAGCACGCGCAGAGCGGTCCCGGTACAAACCAAATGACTATGTATGTATCCGTTCTCGATAATAGGAATGCTTTTTATCATTAGCTTTGCAAAAACCTAGCCGGTGTAATTACCTGCTGGTCAGTCAGTAAACCAACATTATATTACTATGTAGCATAAAGCCGGATAATATACAAAGTGCATTGGGAAAGCGTTGCGTTCCTGCTTATTAAGTTCCCCGAGCGCACTATGTTGCAGCTCGCTAGGTGAGAATTAGAATGCCACCAGAAGTCGCAGCCCTTCCCGAAGGACACCTGGCAGCTTTTATTGTTTTCCCACGAAAAAAATTGACGTGTGCTTTGGCTATGGTTTGGTTCTAACAACAACCTTCATAGACAAACGATTTTCGTCACTTTAAATGCTTAAAAAAATACACTTAACTCCCTTCTAAGAGCATACATATTAACCCGTCTATCTTCACGTATCCTAACCATACGGCAATATTGGTAGCTGATCTAATCGTTCAACGAGATCAGAAACTGTACTGTTTTACAATAGCACGAGTAAAAAAGGCGCTTTTGCCTTTAGCATGCACAACCGTTTGATATTTCGTTTAGCCAGACGCCCTTAGGGAAGCGTTTATAAACGGTTACATTTAGTAGGCGATTTGCCGTTGTGAAAAATAAAAGAATAAAGAATATAATTATAAAAAATATTGCAAAAAGTTGCTATTTTTAATTTCGAGGCCACTCACCCAAAAAGGGGATCCACAAAATTCGTCCATTGCTTCGTCCACTATATCAACGACGACCGCGTCGTGTCACCATCACCACTGGAGTCGCCACTAAGTTATCCTTAACTATCACCATCATTATTATTATTATTAATATTATATTTACTGAAAGCCATGCATCTTTGATGTATACTACGGATATGCGTAGGGAAACAAAACTTAGAGAAACAAATTTGTTCACAAGGTCCATCACCTTTGAAGAAAAGCTTGATACTCTGCCCAGTTAATCTATCAAAAAGATCAGATAAGAACCTAGCGAGGTTAGATAACTTATGACAGCCTTATCACCAGTCACCAAAATTCAGATTATAATTCCCAGCGATACGACCACGTGCAGAAAACAAGGGTGTTACCTCAGATTTTTGCCTCCAGAAACTAAAACTACCATAGGGACTCGTAATCCTGCCGGGGAGCCAAATTGACATCTTGTGAGATACCTTTTGGTACTGACTTCTGCGCATAAAGCATTACGGTAGCTTAAACCACCGATCTCCACGACTACCGAAACTCTTCTTAAAGTGCGTTCGATTTTTGCTTTTCTAATCTACTTTTAGCCGACCTTGACGACGTAACTTTCATGGCGGTGCACGTTCGGTACGTGCAGTTTTCGAACTATGGCCCAGACCCACAAACCGCTTGAGGAAACGAGCGCAGAAGGGCAGAAGTAAACCAATATGGGTGTCCAGAGGCCTTGTCATAACGCACATCTGATCCGTATACCTTCCACATTTTGTCACCTTACTATAGACTGCACATATCTGTCGAGAGCTCAGATCTCAGTGCCTGGAGAATCGCGTTTGCATACCGTTCCAAAAGGTTTCGTTCAGGGGATTGGCTTCGTTGTAGGCCACGCAGAACTGTGAACTCGTTCAGCAGTATTGACGCAAATACACACAACTGGCCTCTTACCATTCACAAGGACAGATCGTTTGAGAGTAGCTATACAACCAAATCCATATATACATTCAATAGATTGTGCGTCTGATGTTGCCGGACCAAATTCACCTTGCTAAGTGGTACAGGAATTACCTCTAATCTAAAAAAAAAGCGACAACCGTTGAAGAGTTGAATAAGCGTAACGGTAATGAGAATTTGAAATATTTAAAGCCGTAAGGTAAAAGTTCCTCCACATTCAGCACATTATTAGCTCATATGCACATCTGTGGGCTATAGCACGAATTTAAGGTAAGAGTTTTTCTTTACAACCGTTCCTCCAGCATACCATACGCCTTGGGCTAGCCAAGTTCCATTCCAAATAATGAGTCCGAGCCGGAAGGTTCTCGTTAATATGGCCGACCATACCGGACCAACAACCGTAACAACTCAAGCAACAATCTAGATATGCATTGTATAGACAGCTATTTTTGCGACGGAAAACGCCTCTGTACGCCCTCGCTTCACGTCAAGAATTTACCTGTGACTGGGATGCTCACACTAAGGGCATCCCTACAGCACCAAGGCTTGTGCTGAACTAATCTTTACTTCTTTAGCCCGAATATTTAATTCATGGTATTACGCTTACCGAAACAATCTATTGTTATCACCCGGCAAGTGCATTACTTCACCGGACGTTCGCCTTACCAACAGTTTTGGACCCGTCAAATAAGTAGCGACACCCTCGTGTTCTGAAAAAATGCAATCGTGGTCACATGATTATCACAGAGTGTACCTTGTACAAGAGCTATTGTCATGACAAACTCTGGTCCCACACAACGACGTGGCTAAAGCTTGATGCTATCGAATAGTGCCGTTCCTCCGAATTTCCTAGAGGATTTTGCCTTTGGCTAGGGCTGTACAACGAACTATTTTTGAGATGTTGTTTGAGATTCCTATAGTGGCTTGATGGATCTGATCAATTAGGTCCAGGCTGTTACAAAAGAAAATTCTTAGATATGTTACGTGTCAATCATTCCTTTAAATTCATCAATGAATTTTCGTATGAGCTCACAGCATACACTTCAGCAAATGTGCATTATAGACATGGAAACGTTTGTAGACCTTTGCGGATGATCTGCAAAAAGTACGAAATAGGTGCAGTGGACTTGAACTCCATTTTACGACAGTGAGTCTATGAGAAAATCCATGTATAGGTCCTTATCTGTTATGTTTGGATGCCGTACTCTAACATATGCAAGTTACAATATTTGTAAACTACGTACAACAACTCTCCAGTGACGAACCTTTGCGACGCATGCCTAGGTAGCACCTCCGCCGAACTTGTACTTTCTTCCGCTCAACTTCCTGCTCCGTTTTGATGGGCAACTTGCGGAGACTACGTTACTACGACTGTCAACCGTAAGACGTCGGCAATCCGAAAAACCATTGCCTAAAACGATGCTTTAAGGCTTCTTTCAAGCTAAGGTTTAGAAACGATACATGTTTACATTTTATGTACGCGTGAGTGCATTAAAACTCAGCGTCGAAATTTTTTCTGTGGGAAAGGACGCCATCGAAATGACTCAAAAACGCTCTCCTATTATGGTTATTAGAGGTGATCAGGAGGTAGTAAAAACAAAAGGTTTGCCTTATCTAATGTACAGCGCCTCTCGACATACCACATTATATAGGTACGATACGTATATGTACGCTGTTCAATTTTTCAGCAAACCGCAAACGAAACCATAAGCCATAATGTCAACATGTGAAGAATATTAGCTGCCAAATACATTTTTCAACCTGTTTCATTTGTGGATTTCACTGCCAGATTAATTGGTCCGAAATTGAACAAGGTTCAAATGCTAAGAAAGATCGTTGTTGTCCTGTGGTATCAGTGTCCTCTTTGACATCTGACATTTTGTCGCTGGCCCTTGCTCTGGCGTGTTCCTCCTGATATTTGCCAACGAAAACCAAACAAAGTGACTTGACGTCGACATATGCATATCGAGACCAGTATAGCAAATTTCTCATTTGTCGTATGCCTTTGTACTCAACAAGAAAATTTATTACGCAATACTAATTAAGCAGCAAACAGTGTTTGTCACTGGTTTAAGGTCGACCGTATACCGTCATCTGCGTTAGTTTATCGTAATATGCCGACGATCTAATGGGCTCAAATCTTAAGAAATCCCTGTCCAGGCCATGGCTGCTTTATGCGTGTGTAAATAATCGATTATATCTGATACTCGGCAGCTAATTACTTCCTTATGCCCTCTATCAGCCTGCCGTGTCCCGGTCTGCTGGGCTCCGTCTCTATCCAATTTGGCGGTAATTAGCGACGGTTACACGAATATATCTATCCGTATCACTATCTGGCACGAGCTCGCGCAAGGGCACGGCCTGACTCAGGCCGAAGCAGGCCGGGCCAGATTTCGCCTGCCCTGTGTGACTAACTGAGTAGGCTGTAGAGGGGACAACGACGAGCTCTTCCTCCATTACTTCGACCCGGGGCGTTAGCTCGGTCGTTGGAATATCTTCCGTATCGGTGGAACGAGACCGTCATGCTAACTCTGTCAATATATCCCTGTATGCCGCATTGCTGAGCACCGAGGGCCGGGCCAGTCGCTGGCCCAGCGGGTAAGATCTGAGGTGGATTTGGTGAGTTCACTGCGGGCGCGTCCTCCCCAAGCGGCAAACGCACTGAGTGGCGGGATGGCATCGATTGCGAGACACCACAAATGCTGAAGAATAATTTCCCGATTAGTTCCCTCTCTATCCCTCCCGCTCGGAAGCTTTAAGTCTATTTCCCTCTTCTCTTCCCGCCCCTCTCGGAAGCCGAGGGCCAGTCTGGCCGAAATCCGAGCGTTCCTCGGATTCGCGTAGAGCAAAGGCTGCCGAACCATTGGAACACTGGCGGCGTCGGCTCGGAGCTGTGGGGGCTCGAGACAATGCCCGGCCGGGTCGGAGTGCCTGACTTTGCTCCGGTCGTCATACGAGCGGCGGTGGCTGTGGTTAGACCTGATCGTTAAGTCAGGTCCGAGTTGGCCCAGCTCTGCATGTACTCGCAGAGTGCTAAAAAGAAGTGTCCATGCGGGAGAGGGACGGGGTTCGCCGTGCGTTTGCCGGATTCCGGCGGGAGAGCCACGCGAACTGCTCGCTCTGAGGCCCACCTCCACATCCTGGCACTGTGGAGTTTTCCTGTTTCTTCATCGCGTGCAGCAGCGGTGCGAGCGTGTGCTAGGTACACATTTTCCATTACGACTAATGAAACACTCGCACAAAAGATACTAATTATGGCTGATTCCGCTAGTCGCTTGCCGTTGCACGGACGTATGCTCATGCCTCAAGCGCAGGGAACATAGATTTGACGTAAAGAAGACAAAGAGAAGAAGCGTCGTAGCTAATATGCGCAAAATATCAGAACTTGGATGCGTGTGGTAGTTCCATCCGATGCTCGCTCAAACAGCTCACCCCGTGCATGGAACCGTTCCACATCTGAAAGAGAGCCATCAACCATCATCTATACGACCATATCCCATACTCCGGATCTCATCCGAGGTCGTTCACACGACCGAATCACCCTGAATGGCGTCACTTGCTGTGAATCCACGACGGGACTTAACAGCCTTTAGTCGTATTCCGTGCGTTCATCCGACATCGTCTATACGGGGCACTCGGCGTTACTTCTCGCAATAACACCAGAAGTAACCGAGTGTCAGGCTGAGGTCCGACACCCGGGCAGGCCAATTCTGCCGGTCATATTATTAGCGCGGAGGGATTCGTCCGAACAATTGCCAGGTTGGTCACGTCGTGAGACCAAGCGTCTGTCACTCAAAGGGGGAGTGCAGCGAACGTAAATGAGAGCAGATGGCTGACGGATCCATCGAAGGTACGTGATAGCGCTGATCATTAGAGCAATGCTGTTGGTGGTCGTGGCGGTGATGATGATAATGCGAATAATCAGTTGGCCGGCAAACGAACGAATATCGTAATACCGTGTTTGTCTACCTGGGCTATCTTGTCGCATACAACTTAAGCAACGTTAATGGCTGTGGTCTCGTATGTGGCATGTTTATTGATCGTATCGACCATACGCCAAGAATCAGACTGGAGTCGGTTCACTTAATCATGGTAATTGCGGTGCCAGTAATAAAAGCGCGTCCTCCTACCTTTTCGTGCTTTAACGAGATTCTCGCAGCTAGCTAATGTTTGGGTAGATATGTCGGAGTTACAAAACTTCCGAATTTAGCAAGACCCCCTGATCGATTTCAGAGTTAACTCTGATAGTCAATGATTCTCTTTACCGATTGTCGCTGACGCTACACGATTCAATCGACGTTTTGCTTCACCAGCGGCGTAAAACCGCGTTAACGACCGATGTTCTACACGGTGGCCATCGGCACGATGGAATTACTCACGTTTCAAATGTGCCTGTACAGATGTGTGCAGATACATGCTTGCTAAACGCTGCCCTTTGTCATGCTTCAATGGACAAAGAACAGTACCGCGCTCTCGGGCATCGTACAGCAATAGATCGTTTTATCTGTTCTCAAAACAACAAAAAACAAAAAAGCGTGCGCGACGTTACGATACCAGAGCGAATCTTGGCGCGGTATCGACCCATGACCGTCAACAAAGAGGCGGTAAATTTCCTCTTCTTGGAAGGGTTGCCTCCTGCGCGACCTGCTGTCCTCGGCCCCTCGGCACCTCTCCCGCGGTCCCTAATCTAAAGAAGAGATTCGCGTATATAAGACGATGACGGTAACGACTCCGCAAATAGTCCCCATCATCAAGACGTATATCTCTCATGCGCACAAGTAAAGAAGAACTGGTCTGCTGACTTTGCTGACGTGGCTTTGCTCTTGAATAGCCTACTGGCGCAGCCGTCCGGTTCGCACAAAGGATGGCGATGTCAGCAGCGAAAGCCTCCGTTCGCCAGCTGCCCGCGCGTCCCAAAGTCCCATGGAACCAGCGGGCCGCGTCTGTCTTTGTGCTTTCGCCCGCTGTGATCCTTCTTTCGGCCGTCGCCAGTTCTTTCTTTTATTCTCCACCTTCCAACACGTATTCATACCGGTCGAATCTGAGAAGGAAGTGACTGGAATTATTGTTGAATTCAGGAGAGATCAGGAGAGGGGGTCGGAGTGTGTGCGCGTGCGTAAGGGAGAGGGATGCGAACTGGCTGAGCGAAATTCTGGCCTGGAGACACAAAAGGTCCGCCGTACGTTCAGCTTCCCAAGTCTTGGCTCAGATCGCTGAAGGAAATGATATGCATGAGGTGATTGTAATAGAATATGGCGAGGTAACTCCACAAATAGGGAACGCTCGAACGGTGGGAAATAATCGACGTATTGGCTTAAATCGCGGTTGGTGCGATGAGTGCGTGCGGTTAGGGCTACTCACCGTTACTTGCCTTCCATTGACATGGAAAGCGCCCCTCACACAATCTCGGTACGTATCTGTATTCTGGCGTGCTAATAAAGGTTTTTTTTGATACATGAAGCTGTATTGTTGTGTCTGGAGGACACTTTTGTCCAGATTGTGAGCGGACTTCAATGACATGAGTGAAGTTCACCCGACGACCCACCACTTACGACGACTCTATAGGAGGCTTCGTCAACTTATCCGGGAAGCCACAGAATTGGCATCAGTAACATTTCTTATCTGCAAATAACACTCTTCAACGTCCGAGTTAGCTAACAGTGAAAACTAACTGCAGAAACACTTCGCGGTTACCCTTTGGTTTCAATAAAAAAGAAAAAACAAAAAAAAAAAAACAACAACAACACAAAAACGTTTCAACGCTATCGGTATTCCTTAAAGCTACGATAAACTCTATTTTTTACACAGTACCGAATATTTGTCTCGTTAGATGCAGTCATGACGTGCCCGTGAGAACACGAAACTGCAAAGCACAGCGAAACATTCAGCGACAGATTGACCAGGTGCCACACAAACGGCCAGGATTGGCTGCGTTTACGGCCTCGCTGATGGAGAATAAAGCGGATTCGCGTTGTTTCAACGATATTCGTCTATTCGACTATTTATCTCCTGATTGAACCCCGTCAGGCCGTCGACGACCGTTGGCGTATCTCCCGCCGAAAAGGACACTTGGTCGCTTGCCATCCGAAGGCACAGACGTGCCTTTGCTGTGGTGGCAATATTATGATAATTCGCTGTTGCTCTCCCCTGCTAGACGACCCCCAGTCTCACATAGCCTAGCCACTGTATGGAAAAGGCTGGAGATAATCTAATAGGCGTAGCCAAGGCCCCCTTCCTCCCCAGACGGACATCGGTATAGGGGACCTGACGAAGGAGACCGATCACCGACCGTTACGATTTGCATTGAGCTGGCCGAAGAAGAGAAGGACTCAGACACACTCCGGCGAGTGAAGCTGTGACTATCTATTCTGACAATGCATCGATGGTAGACGTCATTAGATGGAAGCTCGGCTAAGCGAGGAAAGGTCGCAGAGTTGGACGCACGCTAGTGGCGAAGGGCATCATAAATTATTTGAATGAGATTATCCTTCTGTGAGACGTCTGGTGACGAATATCTGATGCCCCATGTCTAGTTCGTGTGTATCTATACTAATGGAATAATGCATAGCATGGCGAATGACCTTTAGCACGTCTGGACTAGCAACAGGGTAGCGCCCCTATACGAGGCGAACGCACCGAAATTTTATTGATCCGACGACATGTCCATGAAACCAGCGACAACCGAACGACAACAACACAAACGGCCAAAAATATGGCATTATCGAGAAATGTCTCTCCTTCCCGTCACGCCCGTGCGACTCATTTTGGGTGCAAATAGCGTCTGGACCCGATGTCAGGTCGGCCTTTCAAGACGCACTCTCGGTCGACAAATAACGCTACATTAAATAGCTGGACGTTTGCCAGCCAGCGCAATAAATGCGACGAAATTCGTTATGGACATCTCCCCATCAGGACAACATCGCCTTGTAGCTGCAGGCAGGTCCGCCATGCCGATGAGTCACCGCCAACACGAAGTAGATTTCTGTATCATCGCGTTCTGACCAATGCTAGGCCGTGAATAGCTGCAGAAAACCCCTGCAAAATCACTGACCTGGCACAGCGGCCTGTTGGCAATGGCTGTGTTTTCTTAGAACGCTGCCATAACGAGTGGCTAATCGAGGAGGTAAAGGAACAACTAACTGACCGTACAGCCACCTAAAGGCAGGTTCACGCCAGACCTGAAGGTAACGACTACGCGAGCGCACGAACTCCGAACGTCCAATCCACTCTGGTTCAGATTGGCCGCCCATGACCGAGCTGGGGTAGTCCTAACTTTGCGAC
>MNPL01008174.1:0-13507 GCA_002081605.1 Tropilaelaps mercedesae | reverse complement strand
TATATATATATATATATATATATATATATATAATCCTAGTAGGAGAGGTTATTAATATAAGAGCTAACAACAATAACAACAACCGACTCTGGTCAATAGTCGATCTCAGTTTTACCTACTCTAGCAAATGAAACGCAGTTACTACGACTAATTAGTCAGTCAGCTTCCTCATTTTAGAGCATGTCACTACAATGATGAGCTTACTGACATCCCTCGAAAGAGCAACAACAACAGATGCATTTTCTATTCGTCAGTAGGGCCTGTTTGGTTCGTCGAAAACGTTCAAAAGATTTTCGTTACTGGAACAAAAAGCGGCAAATGCATCGCTAGCTCTTAGCGCAGGACCGATGTCGAGGGAGGGAGTACTCAATCCTTAGTCCCTCCTATTCTTGACTTTGCCGCCAGCATTTGACACACTAAAGGAATTAATAAAGCAAAAAGCATTTGTAGGCATATGTCCAACTCGCGTATTATATCCTATGAATGATTTTCATTAGACGTGCTGATCCTAGCCGTTTGCTTTAGTTGCTGCCGATGGCCGGACGTAGGCATGACTGAACGCACACCTTCCGAGAGAACATGGAGGTTTCGGTGCGTCTGTGTACCGCTCAGTATGCCCTTGCTCCTGATTCGTCTTTCATCATAACCAGCTTCGATAGGTCCAGTTGCTGCGCGTTACGCTCCACTGATTACCGAGCAAAGTATCCTGCCGTACCGGAACCGGTTTGGGAGATCTGCGTGCGATTCCCCGTGTAAAAAGAACTGACACTAACAAATCATAACGTTTTCTCACAACCTCGAGAGGTACGGGTGCTGTCCGGTCAACAGAAAATCACTAACAGATTCTACGGGCATGAAGTTCGCGCTTACCCTAAACGCAAAAAATATCAAAATCGTTAGTACGCTGGGCAAAAAAACGTACTTCATGCGTAAAATTTACGATTGTCTAGACAACTCTCGCCAATCAGCAAATTTCAAAGAAGAATTCCACTGACCTGATTTGCATTGTCCTGACTTAAGAGCGAGGACACCGCAAATTGCAGTGCGACACACCATTTTCACACATACGCGATAGGACTTTGATACTTTGGTTTTTAAGACAACCTTATAGATCGTCAGCTTTAGAAATTTTTTTCAGTATGTTTCTAATATGGATGTATAGCTAGAATGTTTTCTCATGCCTTTGGCTATGTCAAAGATACGTTTCTAAATAATGTTAAAACAGGAGCTAGCAAGAGTTAGTTGAAGGGTTTTTAGCATGAAACACCTTTTGCTCTTTTTCTAGTGTTAACTCTGGTTCAAAGGATCAGATTTGGTATTATATATATATCTTTGTCTGGTCAGACAAAACAATTATTGTACAAGCTACTTAACGTGACGATTGTGAGAAAATGATCGTGGATCCTCTATTAGTGCTTGCTTAGTGTATGGATTGAAGACGCAAGATAAATTGTACATGGAACACTAAACAATTCTCTATCGAATAACGAGTGAACAAAAAGTATTTATTAAGCAATTTAAGTAAAAAAAAACTTGGCAGTAACTCACCAGTCATTTCACGAATGCTAGTCTTCAGACGGGTACATATTTTCGTATATTAAGAAGACGATACAGATGTTAGGCGTCACGTGAATCGAGTAGGCCCCAAAACCTGAAATCATGTGCACAATTCAAGTAATTGCACCTGAATATTTATTTCAGATAAAAAAAAAAGTAACTAGGCTGACGATATGCCCCAAAAAGCTGTGCTTATACACCTTTGGTAGGCACCCTTGATCCAATCAGAAATATTGTGGGTATATCTAACCCATTATCGAATATTGATTGCGCACCTTTATAGAAACCTCTAAGTCCCTCAGCACGATAGGTCCTCCGCACGACCTCTAAAAAGCCAGTGTATTGTCGATGTTGATCCTGTAGACGCGCTCGAATAAGTTGCTGAGGGTACGTGAATGCTGCGGCAATAAGCTTCGATATGGCGGCAAAAATCAGGTACTCCCAAGTCGTCAAACGATGTCGATTAACCTATAATCACGCATACACGAAAAGTCGTACGAGAAAAACAAAGTAATGTAAATAAGAACTAAGAGTACCCAACGAAAACATGCGATCACGGCAAAGTAAACTTTTAAATTAAAGAAGAGCGTTTGTTCCACCTGGTTCGCTTTAAAACGTCAGCTATGGGGATGCTAGAAGCGCGAACTCTGCTTAAAATACCTCGCCTCACTCATCAACTATATTTGTATTATGAAGACTGAACTACTCACACGTATGCTATACTCCTCCTTCATTTCTTCGTAGACCATAAACTGAATTGACCCATGCGCTACGTTAAATACGCCTGGCAGTAAGCCTGTGAAAGAAAAAAAATGCCGTGATGTTTAACGCATATATGATCTTAGTATAAACGTCTTGTCTCCTGTAATTTACAGAAAGGATAGGTGAATTCTTTTTTGGGGAGGGAATAAGTGACGCGCGTGGACCACTGGCAGCCTGCAGTGACGAGCATAAGCCCCTAACTCACTGAATACGGGTTTGATCCGCCCTCAGAAGCTTGGAATAAGGTTGACGTTACTTCAAAAGTACTGTATGTTTTACAGTCCAGCCTGGTTGTCAACTGGATGGTTAGTCAACGTGCAAAGAGAATAATTGGCGGACTGCCTAGACGAGGCTGGATTTTCACAGAATCAGCTATCAGAATAGGACTATCGTACCGTTGTTGCCTTTTGGTAGACACTTGGGCGCCTGTTTCTCATCCAGGTCCACTGGTCCAAATCACTTAACTCCACCGTCAGCTCGACAAGTATGTCAAGAAACGCATGTTACATCAAAGGTAGCTAACAATGTACTGGTACAAAGGGGACTAACCGATGATCGAATAAGCGATAAGTGATAAGAGGGAATTGTACGCAAATGAGTACAGGGTCGAGACAACCAGAAGCCACGTCTCTCTCGAATAGCGGTACACAAGGAAGGGGCCAGCCACAGTGCATTTTGCAACCGCAATCATTGCCTATGTAGCGGTTGCCTAATGCGCGTTCGGCAGCGTATTCGTGATCAGCTTTTAGAGCCGGCCCGCGAATGGGTCGTCTGAGTGACTTTGTCGCCAATTCGTCTGGCAGCGAAGAAACGACCCTGGCCTTCAAAACATTAGAGCAAGGCAGCCTTCTGCCATCTCGATAAACTCACCACAAAGATAATCGCACCACAAGAGAAAAGCACAATGAGCTACAACAGGTGGCTACAAAATTAACCTAGCCATAATAAAATGATATCTATTTTACGCTTTTATGTCAAGCTGTAATGACAATTTTCGAACCTATCTATTTTGAAGTTCATGTCACTGTGTGGAATTTTCTTAGCAGCATGTCGAAAAGCAGAATCTCACTGTTAAGTTTTCAAGAAAAAATTATTGTAGATCAGCTACAGATGTCTCGTTCCGCTACAAACATAGCTCGTGCTCGGGGTGAGGTTAAACAATATCGACCCGATAAATGGAATCAATTCCAACTACGAGTTAGGTATATTGAGAAAAGATATTTTTAACGTAGTTCTAAGTGAATTATACGCAAATCAGGCTCAGAAAGATAGCACAATGTTTGGCTGTGTGATCCCTTACTGTATTGCTTATAAAGGCTTACCCTTATAAAGCCCAGTAAAGCCTTCGTACTTGACGACCTTTTGGAAGGCATCCACCATGCCGTTGTATCTTTTTGTTGCCGGCACGTTCATGTACTGGTCCGTATACTGGAGACACAGCCGCGTCTTCACCATCGATAGGGGATTCGTGATCACCTGCGGGTGCAGCACTAAACCATTAGATTCCACGTATACGCCTACAGAGAGAGTGGAGAGTGACAAATGTGCATTTTGTCTAGAGAGTTATTACTTCTAAACGGAAAAATAAATCTTTCTCTCTAAAAACTGATGGCGTAAGTGTGTAAACCTAGAATTGATCCTCTAAAATTTAACTTTTGAGTCTACACGTGGAATGTTCAGAGTACGTCTAGAACCCCATCTAGTCAATTCGTATTACGTACCTTATGCAACAAATGCTCTACGAAGTGATCAACTGTTTAATCTGAAGGGTCCTTATATGACTAGCTAGTGTGGCTATACGAAAGGTAAATAGAACTTTTATTTATCGAAACTGACCAATGCATTTATAAATATGTTATCATTACCTAAATATGCCCTGTTGGCTGTGCTTAGATAGCGCTGAACCGAAAGAACCCCTATGTCTATTTAGGGATCCTCAGTAGATAACGTCTATGAAGGACGTTATCTATGAAAATTCTAACCCTCTTTGTAGCTGTAGCTTAACTCTCTTTCGACCGAAGTTCGATCGCTTGTAGACCAACTTAGACGTGACATCGCTAATAATACTTCTCACGCTACAGCTCTACTTCCGTCAGAGTTAAACATCAGAGCTTCAAACTATAAGGGATTGACACCACCGAATATCTATAAGGACTGGGAATTTCTGCGGACTGTATGTACAGCACTGAAAAATACTGGCCATTTATCACAAAGTAGTACTTCATGTTCAATGTATTAGCAATATATTATTCTTTAAATTTAATTAGCCTTACTTAGCCTACTTACAAAAATCTTACGACAAAATACTCTTTAGCAGGTTTGGCTGTTTTTTCGTGATGTTAAACGCTGACAACAGAAAACACAATAAAGAAGAACAGAGAGCCTTTACATTTGCCAAAAGGTTGGCAACGGTATAGGCAACTCGTATAGGTCATTTCTGCTAACCTGCGTGATGCAACCGGCTTCCGCCGCAGCCAGCATATGTTTTGCTGGGCCGAGATGGTCGACGTCCTTTTGTGGCTCTGCCGTGTTATGCTGTGAGACGTGGTTTGCTTCAGCTGTGCGTTGAGAGTTGAGCATGTAGTTTTTAATTGAATGGTAAAAGAGGAAGTAGAGGCCCCATGAAGTTCCATTCCCGATGCAGTTGGAGAACACCCCGCGGTATAAACCCTTGACGCCTTCTTCATTAACGATTCTCGTGCATGCGTTTCGAATGCCCAAATAATGGGGTCGAGTTTTCAGCTGACCGTCGTTGACTGTCATGCAAGTGACGCACAGAGAAGAACACATAATAAAAGCGACGAAAGCAACGGAGAAAAATGTTTCTTACGGCTTGTGTGAGCTTAATCATAAAATAAAAGGAAAACAGATACATTTTATAATAGTAATCATAATATAATAAATAAAAACCGTAAATTCTGTTAAGAAATCGGAATATAAAAAAATTAAGTTCTTATTATACCATAGTGTTTTTAATTTAGCAAAGTCTTTGGCGGTAAAAAAGTCATAGCAAGTATTAGTTTATAATAATTGTGCAAATACCCTCTATCCTACTTGTACTTAAGGTCCAATTCTGCGAGTCGAACGTGGTTTATCAACCATTGAAATACCGCGTTCGAGTCAAAATCCAATCGAGCTATATTAAGAATTACACAAATACAAGTTGGCGACTTTTACGTTTTTGACCCGTAAAAAATGTTTTTACATTTATACAAAACCACATTTATACGCACCATAAATTTACCCTTTGTTTGCCTATTATATACTAAAAAACTTGCTACGTGTTTTGTTACGCATACGTAATCTATACATGGCATAAAGTTATGAAAACAAGAGTTCGAGTGGAATCTATGAGCTTGTTACGCCACCAACACATCGACGATGGTACACAGTGCTTATATTTCGTAAATAAAGCTAGAAATGGTCTATACTGCATACGCACACTCTAATTGACTAAAAAACGTAGTTATACCCGGACACCTTCAAATGCAAGGCACTGCACAAGGACAAAAGCACACAAGTGGCTGGCGTTTTGTCATCGTTGACTGCATCAATCTGTGTCAATATGTCTAACACCTTTTTGTCCCATCTTTGCTAATAGTCGGGTATAGCAAGTAAATCTAGCAGAATTCTAAGGCCACCAAATCATGCATTGCGACACGCCTCATAGAAAAATCATGCCCCATAGAAAAGTTAATTTTCAGCGTCGCTTACATTGCTATTATACGTCTAATGGTTTGGGTGCTGCTTAGTTCATTCGTAGTTGCCAAATTGTCCACATCACCTTTGCTATTGTGTTTGTTAGCTTATGGGACGATGCCGGCTTAAGGTGTATCGATCGATAGTAAATAACCAGGTTCTCCGCGTTTCGGAAAGGTGCATCAGCTCCTTTAGTAATAAAAACCAGTTGCAACTAGTATAGCAAACGTTAGTTTATCAGGCCAATTTTTTAATAAGAAATATATTTGCCAGGGCGCTCATATACTTTGTATTTCGCTCAATGCTATGTGAACATCAAATTTTGCTTCCAGCTTGCATTATTTGAAATATTCGATAAGGTGATCAATTACATTGATTAGGGATCGTATTTCCCCTCAGTCGCTGACAGCGCAATGACCAGGTGCTCCCACCGTCCAATCTACAGAACGTGCGCTTTCACATTTAGTTATATGACTAATATTCGCAAAGCAACGTTCCACATGTAATCAAATAGTTACACGTTAAATCTTGCAGAATTCTACTTTGTAGTGTATCTCGACCTAGTTCTCGACTGCCTCTTCCTCTCTCGAGTGGATATTGATTAGACTATTAAGCTAAGAACATACGTCATAAGTGGTAAACACAACGGAATGATAGTAATAAAAAGTTTCCCATACTAAGTAAGCGCATCGTGCGAGATAAGACCGTATATGAAGATGATATTCCGCAGACAAAAGATTGCCTAGCTGTTCCCGTTCAAACATCGCCGCCATCCGTCTTGCATGTGAACGTTAAGCATGTCGACCATTACTACCATCAGAGTAAGCGCAAGAACACCCTTTTCAACACTGAAAGTGTTATTGCAACGCTAATCTTGTCAACTGAGCAGCGGTGGTCTCCAGGTTAACGCCGAGATTGCAAAAGCGGTGAAATGACCGCTTACTGAACGAGGTATATCACGTACTGGATAGAAAAACGTCGCTTCCTAGCAACCGACCTAAATGATATTCATCGTTCATTCGTCTCGACCTAGTAGGAATTTTGTCCCACATAATCTACAATGCTTTTCCCGAGACACTATAGTTTCGTCTCGCAACGGCGCGCTTAAATCAATGAAAACCGGCCTGGGTAAGGATATCGCATCAAATCGCCTGGATCACTCACCCTGCCTTGCAGCCGAGAGGGGCATGTACATAGCATTTATAGACCATCAACCGGTACCATACAAATCAGAACAGATTCATAACGAACGTAGCTTCGAGCGCATTTCGTTGTCAGTTGTCCTATCAAGAGAAAAGTAAATAGGCACAGGTAAAACGCCAAACGCTGCTTTTTGTACTTGCGTTAACAGGAAGAGACGGCGATTTCGACGTTATTTTCGCCCTCTGTCTCTATCGAGTGTAGCACGTGTAATACGCTTAATAATTTTCTCTTTTGCCAACGCCGTCGCCCCTGTCTACCTCACATATCGATGCAATTACCATACAATACCCGTCATGCCCAGCCAGGCAGTGACACGGCGCTACTTTAGTATACGCAAAGCGACCAATCGAGTTTCGTCTCTTGTGCTAGCTAGTTGATTATCACTAGCTCGCCATGTACAACAAGTGAATGAATGATTGAATGAATTTATTCTGACGCAACTGCCGACCCCCTCGCTCAACTGCTATTGGTCGGTATGCCGACCATTCCGCAGGTTTGCGGAGAGACGTGGTCACCATCACCCGTCGTCGCGCTGGGTCTGTCTGTAAATGCATGTTTGTTGTTAAGTCGAGATTGCGCGCGGAAAAGGTGCCGTGTCTTTCGTTCCACAGCGGGCGGACTTTCATCGCGGCTGTCTCGATGACGGTTACTGTCTTAGCGACTTGTACAAGTCCAAAAAACGTAATAAATGGGCCCGAAAAGACAAACACCTGCTAGCCAAAGCAGGGACACCAATGCGACACACATACAACCACATGTACACACACAGGTATAGACGCACAAACATACAAACACTACTCTGCTCGGCAACTCACCTGAGAGACGAATCCTGAGCAGGTCAAGCGGGTGGAGTATCAGCGTGGAGGTGACGCCACCCGCTATACCAGCAAACATAGGTTCGAACTGAACGCGTGGCAACAACTTCTTCCAGAATCTGGTGGTAGGAGCTATCGTTGTCTTCACGCCATTGTCACCGTGGCTCACCGTAGCCAGTAGATGACTGGTCCCAGTTCCAGTAGCCGTAACAGGTGTAGTGAGGGCCGCGCTACGAGCGGCATAGCCACTACTGCTGCCTATACTTCCACTGCCATTAGATCCGCTATCCAGTGACTGTTGTTTCAGCTGTTTTTGTTGTTGTTGCAGCAACGATTGCTGCTGTTGTTGCTGAGCCGAAGACCCCATCGCACTTCCGGCACTACTTTGTCCGCTCTCGTAAAGCGATGTTTTATTTTTTTGGGGCGGGGGCTTCGTCGCAAACGTGACGGAGCGCCGATAGCGTACGCACTCGACGAACTCAACACAGGCGTTTCAAAAATGAAGACGATTAACTGACAGTAAGCGATGCGACAAGCTGCCGTGGACTGTTCGGGTTTTGAACGCAGCCCTACGCGGCTCAATAGCGACTCCACTAACGACTAGGGTAAAAACAGGACTAATGCACAAACAGGTGAAGAGTCGAGGAGTCTTGCAAGGAACGAGACGGGAGCTGTTTAAAGATGCACGCACAGACGTGCGATGCCACGCGCACCGCACTGGAGGACGGAACAGGCACAAAAGCACTTTTAGTGCTTGACGCAACGAAACTACAAATTCTGTAGGCTAGCATACACTTCCATGGAATCAATTTTGAGACTAAACACACAACCTTCTTTGACGACAAAGAGAAAAAAGTTGTTGGCAGCGCCAGCAAAATTGGTAGAAATAAAGAGTGTGGTCAGATCGTCGCAACAGTAGAATTATACGAAGTCGTAACATTGGCATTAGGGCGTGAAGCTTATGCAGTCCTCCAACTATCCGAAGAGACAAAGAGAAGGTAGGTGAAGGGCATAAAAATAGGAAAACTCAACGTTGTTTTTGTTTCAATATGAAGAAGACGCTGGCTGTACTAAGCTCTGCAGCGGCTGATTCCCTCCGTCTCGGCTCGAGACTTTGACGAAAAAGAAGTCAGAAATACGGTGCTGACCACTCGAGATGCAGGTGGCGCGCGGGGCGCCAATGCAACTGATGCTGCATGTTCTGCATCGGATTCGAACCCAGCCCGCTCATCGTTGTGCTGTGCCATTCGCAAGTAATTTTAGACGGATGCCGTAGAAAAGGGTCAGGCAAAAGAGAATCCGAACAGAGCAAGCCGGCTGATCACGTCCGAAAGCAGTCGTAGCGGTGGGTTGCCAGGGCCGTAGCCAGATTTTTACAGAGGTTACAGATTAGGATGCGGCAAGAAGTGGTAGCACAGTTTGTGCTTGGAGAAAAACGCCACAACGATTATACGAACAGCAAAACTGCGAATTTAACAGTGAGACTTTAACACTGGCAAGCGCCATCTTCGATTCGACGAGTCTCGCTCATCGCCGTCGACCATAGAAGGTTAACTGCGCTGTTGTCGTTATAGAAGGTTCGTGCGGCGGAGTAAAGCGCTGCGAGTCGACGAGCGGCGCGAAATACTGCCCGAAATTTATAGTACAGCAAGAAAATTGCTACTAATTGATAAATTGAGCACATGAGTGGCATATTGTATATGTGGCATCGTACTGAAGAATACACGTTAAACAAGTAAAATTGAAAACAGTTATTTCACAATAACTGCAAAACAATATCCCAGTCGGTGTACTTTAGTCGTAATGTTGATAAACGGTTACTATGTCTTAGCGCGCAGTACTTAAGTAGTAACAATTAGGTAATCTTAAACCTTTAAGTAATACTTTCTAGAGAATATTAAGATATTGTAAATCCGCTACAGCAGTCTTTAAAACTTAGTCATAGTCTAAATTTCTAAACGAGTTAAACATCATTTCAATAGATGTCTTAAACCTAATGTGACATACAGCCATGTGAAAATGCTTTCATATTGTGTGCGCCCAAAAAGCTGGCATTTGGTATATTTCAGTAGAGTATGAGCGATTGGGAATGCACTGAAAGGGCTACAGATGGACTAAGTTGCGTGCTAAAATAATTTAAGTCTGCCAGTTTTTGTTGCCGGAATTGGTCATACTATCGTACACAACTGCCAGTGTAGCACGAAATTTCTGGCGTATCCCTTTCGACTAAATCTTTCCAGTTGTATAGACACGGGCTAACTCTTTTAGAGGGCAGAATGCCAAGACTCGAACGATCTGTGACCTGTACATGAACAACTACGGTATGCTTGCTGCTTTGTTATCCTATTATGCTTTAAACAGAAAGGTAGCGTGTGTTTGCCAGGCCGTATTGTAGGCCTACATAAAGGCGGTTTTGTTAGAACATCGTAACAAACGCGGTTAACACATACCTTCGTTAGGAAAGTACAGCTATATTCGAAGTTCGCTGCCTTTTAGCTAACTTGATTATGCCGTCTGTAGCGCCACAATGCCAAGCATCTGAACTCTGAGATTAATATAAACGTAAAAATCAGATTCAAAATTCACATGACGTAATTGATTCAAAAAATCATTTACGTCATTTTCCCAACAAAAAGCGGCTTGGAAAATTTCAATTATAATTAATTGAATGAATGTTTGAGGATAAAAAAAAGGCTTTTTGCACATCTTGTAAATACACACGCCCATACGAATGTCATATATAAATGCCAGCTGTTTGATCTAATAATAGTTTTCGCCAACATGTAACGTTCACGGTACCGTTTTTCACATTACTTGGTCAAATCCGTGGATTTACGTGTCTAGCTCTGTTACGTGGCAGAATCTACCCATCCTTCTTAGAATATAATTGCCGCCTAAATTCTACACTTGCCCGTTTAAAGTAATACTATTTTACTTCAAACCTCCAAACATATTTCATTCCACTAATTAAAATGAACACACCGCTAATGGCTTAAACGGACACTTTATTGATTTATTGCATAGATAAAATCGAACAAACATGAATAAAGGAGTGATTCTGCCTTCTCTCACCCCTCTATTAATATATTATTTGTAGAGTAGGCAAGGCCATCATAAGACTATCTAAAAAATTAGCACCTAACCTCTAGTATGTCCAAGTGTTCTAGTCGTCTACGCCCCGCCGCCTTATAACTGCAGAGTGTACGCCACCTTACCAACGGGTACAATGGATTCTTTTCCAAAGCGCATCAACTACAGCGTTGCTAGTACTATCCTCATTTTATTCAAGTACCCGTCTTTAGTTTTGTGTTGCCTTAGCAGATAAAAACAAGTTTAACATAATTAGACACAACGTGAAAACATTGCCATAATCCAAAACCAACGGCAAACTAACTACGAGTAACAAAACAATCTACGGAGTAACAATAAATGGGTAAATGGCAGTCATAGTGTATTTTTGCCGCTGCTAACCGCTCAAGGGCAGCCAATCTCGAGTGGCGGCCAACATCGGCATTTGGTGTTTAGCACATGTTGCGGTCTGTCACTTAGAGGCGGAAGAGGCGTATTGTAGAAATAGATGTAGTTCGGCGCCTCACTACAGTCGGGTCAGATTGAGAAAACGCACTACAAAGGAATTCAGGAGTCTTACATCGACGATATAATGGGGCTTCTAATGTGATTATTCGTTTTAGACAACTTTCAACATATATCCGTAAGAAGTCAAACCGTCACTAGTCAGATTCAATTTTAAGGGGAGGTTTACACTGCACGCTGTACATTCGTGTTGCCGATCATCGCAAGTATTTGATACTTGATGAAGCTTGAGATCGTGCTAGTTGATGAAAAGTGAACAAAGCATTTAAAACCATCACCACCGTCATAAACGTGAAAGGCAATGGAAGGAGTCTTACAATGTAGCACGATTTCTTTTCACAATAAGCATACGAAAAGTAATTATATAGAAACTAACTGATTGCGTGGCAAGTGAGGGGGGCGTGTCTGGCAAGTTTGATTGTTACGGCGTGATCTCTGCGGCAGTAAAGTGGACGGCGGGGTTCCGTCGCCGGCTATTGCTGGTACTGTTACTATTGCTATCATTATAATTCTGTGTTATTAATCAATCTTAGTGATCAGTACTTGCTGCGCTACTAGCGAAATGAGCATTAACCTGTCGATCGCTTCTGGTACATTAGTCTGCAGGAGTAGTGCGGCTTGTTTGATCACATTGTTTCATTTCTCGAGTGCGTGTAGCTGGCTAGATGTTTGCAGATGCTACGGGGCAGAAGCGTGCAGCGAATGCGAGAGTCAATTTTTACAGGGATTCTCGTCTAGTCCGGGTTTCATCCTCAAACCCTGTACAGGTAGTGCACAACTGCGCGATTACCTGTGTGCAATGTATGTAGCTCCGCTATGCGTTTATCTCCACAACAAAGAAACGAACATAAAAAACAATATAATAATAATGGTAATAAGATAAGACGGTATTCATCGTTGATTTTTGTGTGTATGTGTGAATATATCTAAGCTTTTTTCTGTCTATGTGTATGTGTGTGTCTCTTTCGTTATCGCAATCACTACTATTATATGTTTTTCTTGTAATGATCATTGCTTCTTAGTGTTATAAATTAATCGCATTACTGTACTGATGTTATCAGAGTTATTATCACTTGTATATTTATAACTCGTGAGAGAAGCATCGGATTGATGCCTTGGTTTAAGACGGTACACCAACGCTGCCAATACGATAGGCCAGAGCTGGCTGGACGTACAGAAATCACGGTACCGCACTTTTCTACTGTTTGTCACTAGCGCGAAGTCACTCCCTAGGAGGTGCTCTCGACGGCGCACATTCAAAGACAGAAAAAGGCATGTCCAATAACTAGCTGACCGCAACAACGAACAAATTAAGATAGAAAGCGTCTCTTTGGGGCATGATGTATCTAAGTGTCCAGGTCTTTTAAGGTATTTCACAAGTATACCTTGGCCTGGAAAATATAGAAGTTCAGCATTGCATAAACCTCTAAAAAAACAGACTACGTCGCTGATCGTGTTAGGTATCATTCCATGTTACGTTAAACCATGTTGTTTTAATCCCTTATTCACCATTTTTTGATATTATTAATCTGCTTTTGTAATAGTCTGCAATATGACTTGCTTTTCCTAACACTGCTTTTTGTTCTCGTTTGGTAACGGTGTTATACCGGAATGAAATCTAAAGAGCGAACCGGGTATCTACCTAACCGACAAGTGTGTTCCTTCATAGAATTAAGCGATAAATTATGTTGCGAATGAAGTAATGAAATTGAGCCTAATTAAATCTGTGTTTAATCGTGATAGACTACTCTCTACAAATGTGGAGGTCCGGAAACTCCAAAATAACCAGCCAGCTGAAAATAGCCTTTTAACACCCGTTTGACAATTCTGCCTCAGTTTATATATATATATATATATATATATATATATATGTATAT
>MNPL01008173.1:21963-61968 GCA_002081605.1 Tropilaelaps mercedesae | reverse complement strand
ATATATATATATATATATATATATATATATATATACGATGCACACACTCTACAGGTGGCTTGTAGTGGGACATATTTTTGCGTGAGTTGGGAAGGCTTAATGTCATGATGCCCACGCGTTAACAGGGACAATCAACGTGAGACTCAAAAACCCACTAAACCCCTAGTTTGCCTCTCCTTCCCTAGACTGGGAACTACATTAGCATTATGTTACAAACTATTATTTTCGTGGGCTATTCGGTGATACCGCTATTTCGCGTTCCTCTACTAGTGTCCTTTGACATCTTTTCATACAATATATATATATGTATATATATATAATTACGTATGTTAAATGCAACCACTCACTTTGTCCATGTCTCCAGTGTAGGCGACATACTGTTGACGTTGTTTAGGAGCTGCCCAGTGCTGAAGGACACATGGCGAAAAAATAAGATCTTTATCCGCCTACTAAGGCAATTTGGCTAAAATAACAGCAAGGTAATGCCGTGAACATTCTAATTACTAGTAAGTGTAGAAGCATCATCTATTGGGTTAGACCGGCGAATGATAAGGAATCAACGCTAATTGCATCTAGCCAGATAAAAACTTCGTAGAAATGGCATAAAATACATGTACTGATTCATTATTTCAATATTATTCTATCCTAAAGGCTGTGTGCTAATACCTTTGGTTTATACGGATGACACGTTTTTGGTTATACTGATATATTAAGTCCTTTAACGGTCTAGAAAAACAGCACATGTAATACAGTTGGATGTCTCGCTTTCTGTTATAATTGTAATAAAATAATATAGAAGAAAAAGCTTTTTTGTTTAACATACGCGTCGCTGATGTCATTGCCAAACTTTTGTACGCTTTGCACAAAACCTTTAGCTACATTCGTGACGGACGGCCGTGGGTTTTTCTGTCTTGTAGCATTGTCATCCTCCAAATTCTCATTATCAGCATCATTGTCAAGCCCATGCTTCTTATGCTTGTTTTGTTGCTGTCTTTTACGTTTATTTTCTTTTCTCTGTTTCTTGGCTTTTTTGGCCTCAGTTTTGTTGTGACGCCGCGCTACCATCTCTTCCCACTCTGCATCTGTGTTGATTGACTCCTCTTTTCGCTTTCCAAAGACATTGTTATTCGTAGAAAATTTATCATTCTTGAACGAATTTTTTGTCTTTCGCCTTAGGTCTTCTTTATCCGTGAATTTAATTTCCTTGTTTTTTCGCTTACGACCAGTCTCGCTTTGACGTGCCTTTACTTGAATACTATCGTCTAGTAACTTGCGGTCTTTATCGCGACGTCTCGATGAGCACGTTCTTCTACAGAGAAAGACGTCAACGGGTGATTATACATGAAGATCGTGTGATAAAGGGCTATAGGGTCAGGCACTTAACTGGTCATAAACTCTTATAAGATCTAAATGTATGCTTCTACCCATATCATTAGATTTAATGAAAAAGAACATTGACTTAATAGGAGCAAACGTAGACTAGCCGTTTGGGCGCTTACGTTAAACCGCCACTTTATTATTCACATTATTCATAGTATATATGAATACCACAAATCGGGCAGTAAAATTAACAAAACCGACAGGAACGGTTAGAATAGCAATAATAATCATAATGTAAGTTCTGCTGGCATTCAATTGTTACGCGCCTATGATGAAAATACATTGAGTATGCGCTATTTGTTCTGTGAATGGAAGTTAAACAATTTACTCTGAGCGTCAAACATCACGTCATTTGCAAAAAGCAATATGTAACATAGCCCTGTACATCTAGAGGTTCTGCAAGCTTCATGCGCACTTACCTGAGGGTTTCGTTGAGCGCGGCGTAATTGGCAAAGCTTCGTTTGGCCCGACGGCGTGTAAGACCAAAGCCAAGCATCGATTCTTCAGGAACTGATCTCAACGAAAAAAAATCCTCCTCGCTTTACGGCATTATCATTCATGTACAGGGATTGAGGTGCATGGGAATATGATAGGCCAAAGCAGGTGAGTTAGTTAGTTTAATCAATTTGGTTATAGCCAGGTTGTATGGTTTACATGGGTGTGATTATATTTGAGATGCATTAGCAAGCTTTTGCTTTTTTATCGTGGTCATTTGTAGGACGCATTTAACTGCTTGCAAGTTGGTACAAGCAATACAGGCATTGATAACCTTTTTAGTAAAAGCTAGCGAGATGCAGAGTATTACGTCGAGGTATGTGGCTAAAAAGCTTTTATCGGGAATGATACCTCCAAAGCCAAAATCAATTAAAGGCAGAACAATATTTTCTTATTTAGTTAAATTTACCCTTATAAAAACAGGATAAGTAATTTAAAAGATGTCACTCAGATATCTATCATCCCGATAATGAAAATAATTTCTGGTTCTGTATCAACAAGGTCCAGAAACGTAAAGTTTGACCACCGTCCAGGATCTCCAATTAACTGGAGACTTTGAAAAACTTTGGCACATTATATAATTATTTATAGATGAATTGCGGCTACACTCCATTCCAATGGAAATACGCTGAAATGATGGAATTTCTATACAATAATGGCTTTAAAAGAATTATTATATTGATTTTTGTTTTCCAGTAAATCTACTGGATCTCGAAAAGTGCTCGAAAAAAACTCGAAAAAATGAAATCATTAAATCGTAAAAGTACAGACAGATTAAAGCCCAATACTATCTGTAAACCAAAGTTATTCATGCGTTGCAGGGAATTATATGGTACCAGTAGATCTTTCTATATGAACCCTCGTAAGTCCAGTTTCCGAACTGATAAGTAAAACAGCGAGAAATGTTCACTAAATATATCACAAAACACTTCGTGGTTTGAGTTGCCTGACCAGAATAAATTGCAGCATTCATCTACTCCTTCGTTTAAACATAACGACGCGAGCTTTTTTTGGCCGTTTGATATCCGTCCTCTTCTTCCACATTTGCACCCCCTTCACTCGCCTGGTTTCTTTTTACCAGTCGTGGCGGATTGTCCTTTTTCTAGCTTTTTGCGCGCTAACACGCCCCCCTCTTTCGGCTCTTGTCACCGCCAACACATCTCCCCGATAGCCACTAACAAATCCCACGCTGATATTTGCCCGTTCGGGGTTTGATTTTCTGAGCGCTGTGTTCTGCTTAGTTTACCAGCTTGTTCTGTGGCATGACTCATACGATTGCTCTATTTAGAGACAGCCGGTTATGCCACCCCGTCTTATGCCGGAAGGGATAGAAGCCCCAAAAAGAGCCAACCCAGAGTTCCTTTCGACCTTTTGAACGAAAGCTACGATATCGGGCATCGGAAGGCGATAAAGCTGAGAACCAATGGGAAGTCTGAGATCAAGGCATGGTACGATTGACGATACGGCAGGAAAACTCAGCTCGGGGCTGCTTGGCAATAAATGTGTAACAAATGGACCGCGCAGATGCCGGCTTTCGCTTCACATTCGACCAAGCAATCCGTAACTAGCTCGCCCACGATCTGGGATGCGGCCTTTATACTAAAGCAGCTAAGCAGGAAAAAGCATGTGGACGCAATCTGTCGAAGGCGTGGCATGGGCCGTCTGCCAGCTGGAGAACGATGGAAATAAAAGGACGAGGAGGTAAAGAGAGAGAGAGAGAGAGAGAAAGAATGTCGAAGAACGATTTGAATCCTGAACGCCCATTGGTGACCGTCCATGGCTTTCCTGTGGAAATGTACGTTGATTGGAGCTATTTCGTTTTTTAATACTGCTCAATCAACAAAGTATACGTGTAGCAGCAATGTACGGCAAACATCACTCCGGAGAGGAAAAAGGAGGTCTTCTCATCGTTAATACCATCATGCTATTGGTTAGAGGCAGATCACAGACGAGGTTTACACACAGGTTCAAAGTCCCCTTAGTTAATTTGGACTTGGCGTCAGAATAAAATTACGTTTAAATGTGAACAAGGGGATAAAGAAGAGCTTTCCGAGGGAATTTTTTTGCAGGGCGACTGTTATAATAGCTCAAAAGGTTTACAAATGTAGAAGAAGCAGCGGTAGGTTTGAAGCAGCACATTTGAGCGTCCATATCCGTGGCTCTTTTCAAGTCTTTGAAGCTTCACAGGTAAAACTAATTGAGGAACTTTTGATACTTCCAGGCTTATACCGGGTATATCGAAGTAGGCTTACCGGCTATCGAACCAAGGTGGGGGAACACGGGGCTTTAGTGGGTTTTTAAGTCCCACAGTAGTCACTGAATTGTTGCAGTGACGTGCTAGTGCCATCAGTATTATCCGAAACCCCCATAAAAAAAGGTTTGAATTGAGGACGACAGCCGTTAGGACCAATTTAAATGGTTTAAAGCAATGTATCCGGACGAAGACTCTGAAAAGTCCGACAAATTATCCCTGTCACCGTTCAGAGTTGCCATGAGTAATTTTTTATAACAAAAAGTAACCATCATTAAAGCTGACTTATCTAAATATTTTTTAAGGCTGACCATCAGCCAACATTTAACGTCCACATTAAATGCCCACGGTAGCCCATGTCCACGGTAGCAGTTTCTGCATTACTTCGTAAGACGGGCCCCATGTAAATGTAAATGTGCACCGGTGGGGATCGAACACGGGCACCTACGTGTCTCCTTCAGTCGCAAGGCGCACACGAATGCACCAAGCCACCGAGCTCGACAAAGTTGACTTATCTAAGTAGACTTTACGTAACAAATGCATCCAATTGATAAATACATCTCCAGAGTTCTAAGCTATAATATGACTAATGGGAGTTAGCTTTAGTTCAAGCATAGGTGTTGTTGACGTCATTATGCATGTCAGTCGCTAGGCTCTACTTTAAGCATCTGATATAAACGGACTTCGTTTCTTTATAAATGTGCATCTGTCGCATATTTAGACAATACGGAGAAAATTAGGCCCACGTGCAAGCTTTTCAATCGCCAGGATGATACACGTAAATAGTTTATTTAGAGATTACAGAGGATTATCGAGACGACGCTCAGATATCTACAAATCAGCTGACGAGTGTCGAAAATATTGCCAATTTATCAAATGATTCTTACTTCAGTGAGTACAAATTCCATCACGTCTGTTGCTTTGTCGTGATACAATACAACGTGGCGTTTTCGTAAGGGTGGTTTGAAATGGAAACGATATATTTTCAAACTTCATTTCAGTTCGGTATGGACAGCGTATCTAAGACGGAGAGAGATATGTTCGTTCAGTTTGCTATTTTGCAGTGGCCGTGTATATTAGCAGATGAAGCTTATATTTTTACGTATATATATATATATATATATAATGAATCGTTTGTTATTGAGCCATGCTTTAGACGCATTTATTTGCGAGCACGCTACGATCTTGTGTATGCATTTTCGGCCAGAGGCATATATATAAGGAACAATACAAGAATCGGGTCAACCGACTCAGAAATCTTGCATTTTTATATATGTACACAATATTAGCACATAGCTGTAACACTTATTTTGCTAGTAAGCCTTTAATGCAATTCAGTGCCCTAAAAGTAGTGGCTTATTGCGAAGAAAAATGATAAGTAGCTGTACACGAAACACTGGCGTTTAATCTCATACTAAATTTAAACAGACAGTCTTTTGGCGACAACGCTATGATCAGTATGCGTTCTACGATTTTGTTCATTAATGCCGCGCGAACAAAAAGTCGACCGTTGGAACACTCAAATTATCTTGTATTTTTCGTAGCTAATTCTTAATTTACCACACGAAGGGTGAGCTTCGCATCAAGTTTGCGTAACATTACATGCCGCTACCTAATATTTTTGAAGCCCAGTAAAATATTTCTCTAACTAAAACACTCCAAACCTATCTTATTTCGGTCACTATTTATCACCTTTAGGTTGGACTGCATCGTTGTCAAGCCTCTGGTTTTTACAAATATTTTCTTCAATTGAAAACAAGTAAAACCAACATAAAATGATGCGTCAATAGAGCCTGCTTTAATCTGACACACTCTGCCGATTTTTAGCCACCTTACAGAAAACTCAGGCACCCAGGTGGCTAACAAATTCTAGCTCGATTTTAGATAATGAACAGAATAATCGTCAAGAATCATTTCATATGATTTCTATGTGGTGACCTAAGTAAAGCGTTAGACTGTAAAAGGTTTCCCGCAGACAAAACGAGCTTACGGATAAATACTTGTTCACTGCGCTCAAGCATGGTAGCAATACCGACAGAGCTTATTTGTTCGTACGCTTCGTGTCGATTTAAATCAACTAGAGACGCCAAATAAATACATGAATAAAAAAATGAAGTAGAAACTCCTTCGCTCACTCCATCAGGTTTTGTATGGTAAAGCTCACCAGAGCTGAGCTATATATGTTTTATATAAATACGAGCTTATATAAAACATAATATAAAAAATTTTGCAATTTGTTAAAATTATGATTAAATTGATGGTTTTTCTATTCATGTACAAACCCATCACACGTATATGGAGTCCTACATATTTGCACTAGGTTTTTAAAGATTTGTAGAAATAGTTTTCTTACCTGGCGTCTCTTCTATTGGTAACATAGGGCCATTATCTAACCTTTATTTCGCAGTAGCTCACCAAATTGTTCAACTTAATAAACAGCTTAACGCTAAAAACAGCCACAAGATTACACTAAATAAAATATCGAATTATCTTCACGTCCTTGTCATCCAGCATCTGTAACGAAGTAACCAATACAAAATTTCCCAGAAGTCATTCAAACCAGATGTGGTTTGCTTGAATCTCCGGATAATTCCTGCCGAAAGTGTTTTGATTGAAAGAAGCAAAGGTTCAGAGTGTAACCGTCAGAATAAGCAACTCTTTCCAAAAGGTGTTCACTTTTTTACAAGTGTTTGGTCCACCGTTGCAGCCCAAGCAGATAATTGTACGTATGTAGAGTTATAAAATAACAAAAAAAAAGCTACGAAATGTCTTCACACAAAAGTGGCCATTAAAGTATCAACAAACGTTTTACACACCTTCTTAACATGGCGAGACGAAAATTTCGGGAAATAAATGTCTACAGATTATATAGATATTGTCGAAGCGTTAAGAGTCGCATGTTTATTTTACATCAGCGGTGGACCACCGTCCAACATATGCAACTTCATACAATCGTAAGCCTGGCTAGTCTACAAAGCAGGTAACCAAAGCCAAGATGGACGTCCCTCTATTTGGAAGTAAAGCTCGCCCGGCTCGTAATGGACAGCCGGGCGCAGTTTGGGACGCGGACCACGTCCGGTCCGCTTGCAGCTCAGACTCCTCTCGACCCCCGTTCCAGTTCCATCTTGCTGCTATACTCTTCTCCAATATTTTTTCATTCCACCACGTCGCCGCCTTTTAGTGGAGTTCGGACGGCCTATGTCGTCTTTGGCCTCGTCTTCTACTGTTCAGAAACTGGGGAAGAAAAGTCGGACATGCGGACATCGTCGGCACAATTCAACGTCTGTGAAGCTGCCATTAAGATGTCTAGAGAGAGTTAAAGAGACGCAGAAGGCGAGAAGAGAGACGAGAGAAGCAAGTGCGGGAGAGAGGCAGAAAGAGGAAGTTGTGAAACTGGGCCACGACACCAATGCTGAGACGGGCCAATGCAGGAAACGTTGAATGATACGGAATCAGGACGAAATCAGAACCGAACCACTGTAAGGCAGCGCTTGCCACGCCCTTCGTTGCGTGTCGATCCTGAATGGCAGGAAGACCTCTCCTTTCTGCTGGGCGCATTCGAAGCTAGTGTGATTTACCTTTCTGGGTACAAGCTCATCCATCGACTCATTTATTTTCTTTGAGTAAGGTTAGTCCAGCTGTAGGGGACCAGCATGCGGACAGAGTTATACAACATGTTCGAGTCGGAAATTCCCGCGGTTTTTCTAAGATGTTCGCCGCTTAAGTTCGCTTGCTTTTTCTTTTTGTCTGTCTTGGCATGTAGAAGAGAGGTTTAGAAGGGAGGATTCTGAACACTCATGACAATATGAGATCTAGCAATTACAGATGTACGTGTAGTGAATGAATAAGCGATGGCGAGTAGGTAATTCGTTATTTTGAGGCGGCTTGCATTGAACAAGCATTATGTGTTTCTTTCAAAAGCTATAAACGCAGAATATCAATGATAGATAATGCTAAAATGCTTTGTAAATAAGGTCAATATGTTATTATATTTATGTGCAATACTCTAAGTAGTACTTCCAGATTCATATGTTCTAGAGCTTGATACAGTCCTATAAATCCTTGTTTAGGGCGTTCTGGATCAGCAACGCACCGTTTGAAAAAAGTGCCTAGTAAGTCTTTGCCGCCTTTGTCCATCCAGAGTGTTTTTTTAAAAAAAGCCGTCACTCAAACGCCTATTTGCATATTGACCTCACCGATTTAAACCCTCATGTCTTAATTAAAGTGGTTTGTAATGTAGCTGTCCATAGGGCAGCCGGGATACAACCTTTCTTACATTTTTAGGCCAAATTCTATTGTCTTAGTTCAAAGTCGCGTCCTTTTTCAACTGAACGCTTTATGCCCATAACGTCCCATTCTGGTTTTTTCTTTTTTTCTCAAATTGTTAGTGTAACCTCAGTGTGCCGTCGTCATTCCTCGTGGGATCCTTTTGTCTAATAAAGCATTGCTTAGTGTAACTGCCAGAATTGTTGATTTTGTGCTTCACCAACACGTAAAGAAATCTGTTGCACCCTCCTATTTGAGTTGGGATCATTTCTTTCATGCCTTCTTCAGCTGTGGCTCAATAGTGATAGCCCCGCCCAAAAAGCACCACTAGGACGTCTTTTGTTTACTACTCGGCAACCCAAAACCTACGAATGGCTTAGACAGTCGTTATAAAATTTATTTTAAACTAAAGCGTCGTTTGTAACAGCGTTTCAATTAGTATATTGCAATTTAATTAATCAACCCATTGCAGATTCACTCGTTAGGATGTATATTTTTTGTTGTTGGCCATTGACTATGACATATGTGCAGCCTATTTTTAATTTCATTTTTGCTAAAAGGTTCCAACTCAGTTTGGACACATCTTCGTCCTCACGCAAAAGTCTCAAAAAACAAAGCTTATCTTTCATATTAAACGACAGAATTTGCCACATATGGTCCTGGGCTAGGAGGTATGTGCTAGAGGATTTCTAGATTGCCTCAATTAAATGTTGGAATCAATGTAATGCTCTTGGCCTTATACACTAGCGGTAGAAGATTCACGGAATTCCAATGGTGTACTGGATGGTAAAAAATAACGCAATACGTGCACAACGTTTGGCTATTCCAACATCTGCGCTGCTGCTACTGATCTTCTTTCTTATACATGTCAGATCGCTTCCGCGGGAGAATGCAATAAGACTCGAATGGGCTTGTAGCAGAGTTTTTCTATGACGGATTGGCGTTAAACCTCGGCTTTGTACGACTTCCAAGGCTACAATATAAACTTGGAGTCCCTGCATCCATCTGATCATCTTGTCATCTTTGTCTACTTTAGCCTTGTGATATTATCATGAAACCTACGACCACTGCTCTTCTGACCGTATAAGAAGGTCGTGGACCCCGGCATTGTTTTTGGCCTGTCTTGCTCTGCGTCTTACTCAGAACAACCCGCCTCGCATCTACATAGATGTGGCTGTAGTCGAGGCATTCTGCTACATACTACGATACACGACGATAGCACTTATAGTTGCGCACTTCTCTCACTTGAAGCAAACAGAGAACTAGAGTGAGAGTAACCATTCTCTGGGCAACAAGCAAACAATCCGCCGAACCGATCCCATGACGAGTCGCAACGATCTTCAGCCCTTCTGTTACCAACTTCGAATCCTACACTACTGCTCTTTTCTCTTTTCCAAGACAACCAACTATCGAAGCAACGAACCGACGTGTGACAACGTTTAGACGTTGTCTCGTCAAAGGCCCAGGTACAAAATAGCGATAGTGCGACGCCGGGAGAAAAAAAGGAGAGGGCTAAGGCCTGAAAAGAGTTCTCGGGAGAGCAGAGGGCGGCAAAGTAGTCGGTGCTAGTGATACTCCGGCTCGACGGCGCGGTTGTGGGCAGAGAGAAGATCCGGTAATCTCGGCGTTGGCCCCTTAGCCCTTAAAGGGGTACCACGGCTACGCAGGTCTGACATTTACGCGCCCACATTCTTGTCAAAGCTGGAGCAATATAGGCTCTACCGGAGGGGCTCCCCTTTTCGCTTGCTTAAGGGCAAGTAGGGGAGATTCGTTGGAGACTTCTTCGTCGTTGCGTCTCCCCTCTTCACTGCATAGCCTCTGAGCTTTCCTGCCTTACTACTGCTCCACTATAGCAGAGCACTACCGTTACTTCGCTGTTATCTGGGCAAGCATCGAGTCACAACGAACCGGCAAGTTGAATCGCTGTGCTAGATCGTCCATCCTCTAAACTGTACGACCACTAGAACGCCTCCAGCGCACTCGTTCGCTGCTGCCTCTTCCGCAATTTACTAGTCGAAAAAGCTCACGCTAAAGCGACAGTACTTTATACGGCGCTACGAAAAAATTAACAAGTGCGGCCAACGTAGAGAAAAATGGTCGAAGGAGATACTTCACGGTAGAAGGAGTTTGATAAACGATCGGATTTAAAAGTAACGTATGGGAACTCGAGCATCTAATGAGATTTTAATTGATTGTCAGCTTCCTTCAAAGGCTTGATAGCTGTGATCTCTGCCGTTTAGGGAGACTGCGTAGCTAGTTGACGATGATAAAGCAGCAATATACCATCACATAAAAAGCTAAGTAAATAAGTCGCTAATACCGCCGTAAATAAATCTTAAAAAATAAAAGAAAAGTACGTGAGATTGCGCAAGGGAATCTTTCCTTGAGCAACCACCATCATTGCATTGAAGAAATAAGAAGGGCACACACATTTCGTCATGTTATATAAACGTAAAAGAATAGTAAACATTTTCTTACAAGCTTACCTTGTAGGTGACAGCATCGCAGAGACTCTAAAATAAAAAACGACGTTAAAGTTAGTCGTCTCGTAATGCTAACATGGATAATCACAATGAGCCTGACAACCTAAAAAACTACTTTTTTAGGGCTGACCATCAAAAATATTTTTTAAAGCTGATCATCACCCAACATTTAACGTCCCCGGTAGCAGTTTTTGCGTTACTTCGTAAGACGGACCCCATATAAATGTAAACGTGCACCGACGGGGATCGAACACGTGCATCTACGTGTCTCCTCCGGTCGCAAGGCGCATATGAATGCACCAAGCCACTAAGCTCAACGAGCCTAACAACCTAAAGCCTAATAACAATTAAGTGGGCTTGGTTACCGATGATGGTATATGAAACTGATTACGCGAAACAATAAGAACTATGTAAGTTTGGAAATTTGTCGAACGAGTAAACTCAAATCCAATAAGCAAGACCTAAATTATTTATATTTATCTCCAATAGGGGAGTTACTAGCTTCTGTACATCACAAATCGTGCGCGTAGTTAGTTTCTATTATATTTTTCATATTTATATTTGTTTTATCTATGTTCATGCAGAGACCGTTGTCGTAAACGTCAAATTTTCCAGGTAAGTGGAGTCGCAAAGCCCTCGCATTGCGTCATAACTTGATCTCACTAGAGTTTCAACATCCTTATCAAAAAAATTAATTTTCATTACATGTCTCAAAGGTGGCTCTCTCACAAGTAAGCCGCTTCTGGTCCAGAGTAAACACGAGACACGTCATTAAAATATAAACCCTCGGCTCTCACGCAAGGCGTAGATACCTGTACAAATAAGCGCCGTCGTAACGATTATTGCTCATTGTAAATGTTTTTTTATGAGTGCTCTCGACAAATGTATGATGCACGTATGCTACAGCCAGCCCGGCAGATACTATTCGGACCTAGAGAGTTACTAAGCTGGAGCCCCTACATCCAGGCTAGAATCTAGGATAGCTCATTTTGTCTTCGCTATCTGATCGAGAAAGAACCGAGTTATAATTGTTCTGCAATTGTCATATATTTCAGTAAGTTGGTTTATCTACGGAACGTAAGCAGCTTTTTCCGTTGGGTGGCCGGCATTCTATAGAGCTATACAAGTGCTTTAAAAAAAGTGAATTTGTCTAACTTGAAAAATGTTATAGTTTTAAAGTCTTTAAAATTCTGATATTTACCTTTCCCTAATCCTACGATTCACGTATCTAAATTATGCTTTAGCCTTAAGCTAAAGCAAGTAAAGTTTTTAATATACACAGTCGATTCAACGCCTTGCAAAATTCGACTTCAATAGGTTATTTTCGCTGTTGAAAAGCTGCCTGACATCTGCAACTTTTTTGCGAAGAGCTCTGTTAGGTCCAATTTTACTGCGCAGTGGGGTAAAAATAGCTATGAAAAAAGCATTTATTCTACAGCGATTGTACGTTTAATTGACCGATTAATATGTCCCGTAAAAATATTTCGAAATTTTTAATCTCAAAGGCGATCTGAAATTAGCTCATAAATATATTTCCAGAAATTAAAGCCACTTTACTAAAGCCACATATTGGCCATTCTTAATTGCTTTACCGACACACCGAAGGAAACGGCTCTATAACCGCGTAGAATGACCATTGGTTTAAAAGGAGTATATTAAATATGGGACGGTGGTCATAAATAGATCAAAAGTCCTTTGTTTACTTTGGTAAAAATAATTAGTTGTTGATGAATAGTACTCGACACCGCAACAATTTTATATTCATCATCAGTGAAACTGCGAATCGCTATCGTTAACATTAAGTTTAATCTTACTGCCGCTGGGACCATTATCATCTGAGCGATCCTCCCACCTTAGGTACTTAAGTAAGTCTATGAAAATAAAAAGAGTTCATAAATATTGCTTCCTTCATCGTACGATCTCCCTGTACAATATTGTTCTAATAAAGTCTGAGAAGATCACAATACCTTACAGAACAACGAGAGAATCTGAATCATAGGTGCGGTTCTTGGCAAAAAACATCGATTATCACAATCTCCAGGTTTAAATAATTTTTATTCTGTGAACATTTTAGGTGTTACGAAAAACACAAAATCGATTAATTAAAAATAAAGACCGATCAGAATGGACAAAACTGGTAACCAGGCTTCCTTGCGAATATCGTATTTATCGGGCAATAAATCTTCAAGTTATCAATTTCTGCCCATGTGACTAATGACTACGCTTTCGGTGGAAGAGAAGGATATTTAAGGACTCGATTTATAGACTCGATCAATTCTATGTGCACTAATATCACTCGATAACTCTGCAGTAATGTTTAATTTTAACGACCACGGGAGACACCCGAAAGCAAAAGTCATCTAGGAAATCTTGGAAGTGGTCTCAAATCGGTAGTATTTAGTAAATGCGGGTGATTCCTAATTGAGATTTGGTAGAAAAAACTTTGGAAAAAATCTCAAATTTGTAGAAAAGGCATATATTCCAGAAAATCTTGGCTTGAAGGTTGAGTCTGATGCTCCGGTGTATCGGTTTGTTCTCTTCCTACAAATTCTACATCTAGGCTTGTGTATGACCTCATCTATTTTACTAAATTTAATTTTTTTCAGAATAGACTGCGGGGAAATTGGCGACATGCTGAGAAAGTTGTTACCTGAGCTACGGCAGTATTCGCCTACGTACGTTATCGTTACGGAAACCGCTTCGTGGTAGGTCCAGTACGATGTATTTGAGCCCCGTACAACTGAGTGAGTACCTACTCGCCCAAATTCCAGCTTGCTACGAGAAAACTATAGTCCATGTGCCGGCGAACATCGTAAATGGTAAAAATTAAATAAAGAGTTAAAGTAGAGTTCTTGTTTTTACACAACTGAGCAAATTGCCCCATATGACAGAGCAAACAGTCGGTCACAGCTATTCAACCTTCGGTAGACAGAACGTCGACAGTACTAGCATTCAGAGCAATCGAGCAAGATGACTAGTGCGACATTCACATGTTTCTTTAGTCCATCGGGACATTCCTTCAATGCTTCGTCCCAGTTTCGCTAACCACTACTCCTTCAAGTACACTCACTTCCATCTTACGTCATTCGGTAGTTCTGGAGCAAATTCTAATGTAAGTTCGCACATCCATCACAACAAATGTAAAAAAAAAACGCATGGGAAGGCATTGAATAAAGTAATGATCGTTTCACTTTTTCGATCGAAGAAGCTTTTAGGTACTCGTAGCTACCGTGAATAGCTTTCCGTTAAAACTTTGTAAAACAGGCAACCCGACACTCATCCTAACAGGCGGCTATACAAGGTCCTTACCGCGAAATATTTTGAAATGATCTGAATACAAGCCCAAGGGGCCGAAGAGTTTTGAACTTATCTGCATGAAATATTATTGGTTGTATGATAATTTTTTCATAGGTACAATATAGAGATGGTCGAAATTAAACGATTTATTATATTTTACGAAAATCGAGGGTTTAGATTTGTTGGTTTAGTTTTTATGTCACGTTATAAAAGGACGTGTGGAGATATCAAAGCCAGTCCAGACTTTTTTTATTTAGTTGAGTTATTGATTTTCTGTTTTCACTGAAGTTGAGGTACAGTTTTTCCGGAATAAATTATTGATATCGGACTAATGGTTAAAAAGGTGCACATGTTCGTATTTATATTTTTTATAATTGCATTTATTCGCTGCAAGATTATCTGACCAAGATAGGTAGCATACATAATAGGCTTTACCGTTATATGTCGTTGTGAGCCAGGGCACTAAGAGTGTTACACAACAATCTATTATTTACGTTTTCGACCATTGGCATTGATATCGTACACACGATTACAGTCGTAAATAGCAAGCCACCCAACACTATTAGAAGTTATTCTGTGTTTCAAAAAGTCTTATCTTAAAGGTAAGGAGATACGCAAATTATGAATATCAGTGGGCAGGATTACATATTGCAGCACTTCTATTGCAAGTGTAAAGTTAAACAGTATTCGATGTCTAGATGGCCACTTTAAATTAAAAAAAATATATATCTAAATATATAAAATGAGCGAGGAGTGGGATAAAATATTTCAAGGGAGAAACAATAGTATATTAATCTCGCATTGAGGACGCATACAAGCGTCCTCGGAAACCTATGAGCAATGACTTTTATGACCGTTCCTGAAGTTTATAGATTGAATCAACTATGTTTCTGCATGTATAACCAAGTGTCAATATTATAGGCGATTTGAGATGAAAAGGGCGCTGCTAGAACAGGAAGAACGCTTTTTTATTCAGCGAACGACGTGCTCTTGAAAAAGCAGCCCCGCCAGCGCTGCCCTCTGAGTTATGTAAAATAGGCTTTAAATAAATAAGGCTATAAATAGTAAAGGAGTTTTTGGTGGTGCGAGCATGCAATACTCCGAATTGGTAAATATTTGTAGATAGTTTGAAGCAGGTTTTAAAGATCCATTTATTGATGAGGCTGCGATTTTTAGTGAGCTTTCGTAATTGCTGCAGATTATAGCCAAAAATAAGAAGTATAACATCATCAGCTTAGTAGTACTATAACGAACAAGCGTTGTGATACAATATGTAAAAGGGGGGGGGTAGAAAGAGATTTTATAATGTCTATTTTATCAATTTCATAATAATCATATGTCATTTATGTAGTACGTATGTAAAATAAACATTTGCCTGATCCGCAACGAGCTTTTCGGGAGAGATTCTTTTTGTCCTTAATAGAGCAACCACTAAAGAGGCTCTTTTCGGCTTAGTATATTTAGTTGACCTTGAAATTCGTTGTAGTCTTTGTTTTTATTTTGACTTACGCTGCCAAGTTAAGAATCCCAAGTCACAAATAAATTACACTGATTTTAAGGTCTTTTACTTACGACTGTCGGTTGCCTTTCATATAGACGATAATGCCTTCTTCGCTATCGCCCTTATCCTGATAGTGGAACTTGTTGCAGCGGATCATGGTCTCCATGAGAAACGGGGTCCGTTGAACTTCATACCACGTGCCCATAAACTGGACGGTTGATGACGAGATTGGACGGTGGTTTCGATCACGTGTTGCGTCAAGATTTGCAGGTTAAGAAACAAAGCATGGATCGTTAGATTAGTCTCATCGAGCGATCCTCTTATTCTTTGCGGGCATTTTAAAGTAACTAATACTTACCCCATAATTGTCGTTGGTGACCTATTATTCTTGTATTATTATGAGTAAGTTTGTGTACGAAGTATTTCTACATATTTTCTGCTATTACAAACTCCTAATCAACTCACTGATACGTAATATTTAGTATTACCATAAATGACGATAGTCGTTCACAATAGTTTTTAAATGTTAGCACATTCATCGCATGCGATGTTAATTTCTTGCATGGTTAATTCCTTCCAATATGGGCGCATTTTATTAAATATTTTTTATGAGACTGGTAATTGAAATAGACGTGATATATTGTTTAGATGATTAATGATCAATATAGTAAAATAATGGATACAATACGTTTGGGAAAGTGAGAAGAACAACTAGCAGTTTCATCTGAAAGTTTTACAAGCCAAACGACTTTCCAATAATTTAATAAGATCCTTCTCTATTAAATATCATAAAAAGATCTAACGTTGCACCCACAAGCTTTTTTATCATAAGTACATAATTTACAGACCACAGAAAATATACAAATTAAAATGAAGTGCTTAATTTTCGAAATCTCATTTATACGTCGCTTGAAGTAGAATATCTTCAATAAATTAATAATAAACCGCCCTCGAGCGTTCTAATATTAGCCTTTATGGGACAGTGAGAAAGGATAGCCAGGTGCACTGAAGCTAATAAAAAAATAAACCGAAGCAAAGAGCGACTTCTTCAGTTTCTACGCGAGCACCGCACCCAATCTTCACCGTTAATCCTATAGGGACAGGAACCTCAGAAAAACGCAAATTAGTTGCTTGATGCAAACTGAATAGAGCGAAAAACTTCAGTCGATCGCCAGGTTAAACTCTATCTATCACAAGGCAAATGTATTATCCAATTAGCTTTAATTTTCTTGGACTTACAGGACACCATGAGGACACTTTACGCTCTAAAAATCGCTAACGAATATGGTACTTGTTCATCACTCATTACCCTTAACCATACAGATATTCAGAGCAAACATTAAACAAAAATATCAATGTTGAAGACATTAACGCACATAAATGCAGAATTCTGGTTATGTCAAATTTGTCCCCATTGTACCACTCTAAGCAACTTTATGGCCGCTGTAGTAGCGCGGGCGGTCTCGGCCTTCGCACGAATGCTAAGTAGGTACAATCCAACTTATTAAGATGTATTGTATTTATGTTCTGTATGTGATATGATCTATGGTCAGATGTTTTTAGATAAGCCGTGTGTGTGGGAGCTATATCTTTGACGGTAAATGATGATTGATGATTAGGCCTGAAAAGGTTAAGATTGATTTCGAAGCTTAACTGGAAACATTGTAGTCCACATGAAGTACACCCTGTCGTGTCCAGTTTGACCCAAACGCCAGTTGTGTATTGTCGTTAGTCTGCTGGTTACGCTGGCTGTACTTAAAAAGCAACTCCCGCCAAAACAAAGGAAAAAATAATTTGCGAGCATCACCTTTTTGTGGTACGAGCTCATGCTATTTATCCACATATATTAAAGTGACTATAAAACCGTTTTTTTAGTAAAGTCACATTGCAAATATTGCTACAATCACAAAGCCACAATCCGAATCAGAGCATAAGCCTGCAAGGAACTGAGGTACAAAGTGATCTCCTGACAAGCATTTTAAGTTAATACCTACAGCAGCCTATTTTCGTATTTCAAACTCCATGCGTCGTTGCCTTTTGCAAACAAGCAGTTGCAGATTTTGCTATATCAATGGCTGACAACGAATCTCATAAGAACGTGTCTGTTTATGTACTGAAAAATTTTCTACACATTAGTTGTGGTATGGTTGTTTCACAAAACATTGTCAAACTTGAACAGCACCCCACTTGACAACGTACTAAAATTTCGCAACTCAATACACGGTAACTGTTCTTTGTAAAAAATTTTAATTTCACGTTCAGTAGCCCTGCAGTAGCCGTAAAGCTACACGCCTGTTATTATTTGGTGCAAATAGTAGGAACGGAATTCGGTATACCACCTACGTCAGACATGTAGCTTTTTTGCAAGATTTGATTACAATAAGTCTGGAAAATGAGCATAAACTTATATTTATTGAAATCAGACGTATGACTCGTTAATAAAACTTCCTCTTTATTGGTTCTTAGAATACGAATCACTTCACGTAGCGGGTCTCAAATTTCTCAAGAAATCAAACACCAATCTTTTCTGTTATGCTTAGGCTAGTCAGACACAGGGAACCCCAAAGTATCGTATTAAAGATAGAAGAAAAATTATGATGCACTGCACTAGAGAATGACGCTGCAACACTCCACAGTTATTCTTTCGTGATACCCCGCAATGTCTTTTTTTTTATAGCTCTAGAGAAACTTTTCGAACATGATCTGTATGCTTGTTTTAATGTCTTCAGTCTCATAACTCCAAAAAAGTGTCAATTTCTATGGATGATACATGGTTGTTTTTCCAGAAATATATAGATCAACTGTTTGTAGGCTTTGAGGAAAATATCATCGATACTCAGAGCGATCCGAGTTTCATAGCACAGCGTTAAACATCAGCAAAAGAGAAAGAACATTTGATAACCTACGCGATCTAAAGTTGCGCTACACATTCAGTTGTCTTTGAATGCCCTTTTTCTCGTTGGGTACGAGGAGGAATGAGTTGTTTAAAAGTCTTTTTTACACGCAGGTTACTTGCCCCCTAAGAAGCGCATCTAGGCTAAAGGTGCGCCATCCATACTTTTCGGAAAATTTACTAGCGCGTTTGTTCAAAATTTTGAACACGAATTAGTTGTTTGATTGAACGTCCTTGTCAGCTTGATTTCCAATGATAAAGGCTCAAAATTTGTTATACTAGTCCGTCGTGTGACATCCTACACACATAATCAAACCGTCTACTATGATTTTTACCAAATTCGTGGCTTAGTATTATGCCAATTTCTTCTGTTTTTCTTTTTGAACGTATGAGGCCTACACTTCTTTTAGATCTAATATCTCGCTGAAGTTCGTCGCTGTAAATTTAATTCGGAATATATAGTAATTTTACACGCCAAAGATGCAATAGCATCCTGCCGCTGGTCAAACACACAAAGATAATATCATACAGTAATTTACCAATAATCATGTGTACATTCCTAATTCTCTATTCGGTGTCTATCCGCTGGGTCCTTCACTTACTCTATCGTGATCGAAGTCGTCGATAGCTTTGATTTCAATTGGACATAATCCTGGCATCACCATAGCCTCTGTGCCACGCACCAAAAGCTGGATCAGCAACTGAATCAGCTCTACGCGTCCACATAATAACAGTGGTAGAACCGGTACCGGCACACGCATTGCGCCAAGTGGTTAATTTTCTCGCTCCGTGCAGCACTGTAGCTTTATCTCGGACAGGATTCAGGCGAAGATGAAACAGATCTGGTAAACAGCGATCGGCTATAGCTGAAGTCGTATGGTGCCTGAGGGAAGACTATGTCAGAAAGGAAAATCAGATTCTTGCTTCTCCGATATTCCTCTCCCGTGAGGTATTGTCGAAGCATCCCCGCCCCTTTGACATAAATAAATATTAATACAACAACTGAAAGGCCCATGCCGACAGCCGCAACAGGCCGGTAGCTGAATAGCGCGATCACATCAGATTATAATTATTGGCTGAATAATTAGAACACACACAGATATATCCCATCGAATAGAACGGTAATAGGTGGGTGCTATCATAATAATTCTTCACCATGTGAATCTCAGCTGACCTCAAATTCTACTTGTGTCTGTACATACTATATCGTAATAAGGACTTGCGTAATTTGAACACTACCTTCGCTTAGTTTTAGTACTACGTAAAGGCACACGTTCGACTCCCGCTTTTACAAGTTTCCACTCATGGGGACCTTCTTACGAACCAACGTTAAAACATTACCGTGGACATTAAATGCTGGTGCACAGTCAACCCTGGAAAGGCTTTTGGGTTTTCTTTGGGTTCTGTTGTCTACCCATGTTGTTAGTCAATATTAGTGAAACTCGTTCGTTCTTTAATACATTATTACATCCAATAGATCCAACAATACATCTTGTTTAAAAGCATAGCCATTTAGATTACGAGTTTAAACGATTTTTTATTGAAGTGGTGAAAAGAAGGCCATTTTACAGCATTTCTTTACTAAAGACTACTAGTTAAAAATCCTATTCCAGCTTTCTATATAAAGGCAGAGAGAGAGAAAGCAGATAGAAAGACCCGTAATCATTTATTGCGGATAGTTAATCTATAAAACTAGGCTTAACAAAAGCTTTTCTTATCGATGGAGCAGTCGATGACAAACAGTGTCAGAATCGATGCAGTATGAACGTATCACCGCGCAATGTGTTTTTCTTGAAAACTATATACCTCTCTATTAAATGAAAGGTCCAAAGAAAAAACAGGCTAGGAACTATATTATTATATTTTACAAGTAAATTGAGATAATATTAATTTTAGCTATTTGTGGTGGTAATAAAAATAACAAATACCAATGTCCGCAAGAGCATTATGTCACATGTCTGTTGTTAGAACCGTTTTTTCTTGAAGAGCTGGCAATTTTTCCCGATGAAAACAACGTGAGAACTACAACAAAATTTATTGAAATGTATTTCGATGTTTTATTCAAGTATACAACCACTTATATTTTTATTATTACTATGGCAAGTCTCTTCGCCAATTTTGCGATTGAACAGTTATCCGTAATGTAGGTCCTACCTCTAACAGACTTTTCGGCAAAAATTAAGTTATAGTACACCCTTGCCCATGAAACCACGAATCAATTGAGCCCTTAAGGAGCCTTTGAGGTTAAGTGTAAACATCCTGTATCCAGGTGGGTTCTCAGTGCTCAAAAATTACAATTGATATTTCTAATTAATATACATAATGTGTATTGCAAGACTTTGCAATGAAAATAATTGATTATATCGGATACCACAACGGGGCTATGGGCGCAGTAGTCCTTTAAGCAACATCCTAATTGCTCTATAAAAACCTTAAGTGATAGTTCGTGCTATATATTGGATGAGGGAAATTAAATTCGGCGTTTTCTACTTAAAATGCAAATGTATTTGAAAAATAACTAGTGCATGTCTAATTAACGGTGTATCTTAAGCATCTACGATGTCTAACTATTACTCGGGCTAATTAACGCTCTATTGCAAAGCGACACGATAAATTGTCAACTTATAATACACCCCACTGACATATTCATATGCAATAGGTTTTGTCAGTCCATTATACAGTCAGATCGCAATTAGCCTATATGCGAGTACACTAATCCACATCGCGCACTTAGCCAATAATTCGTTAGTGTATTCTACAGTTTAAAGGACTGACCTTTTTTCGTTCGGGGAAAAAAGAGGTTAAGCCAAATTGCTTTTCACTGCTCCCCAGTCATAGACAATCCACACAGAAGTGAAGCAGATCAAAGGTCCACTTAGCTATAAAGTGCAGCAAATTTTTTCTTAGCCCGCCAGATACACATAACCGAAACTTTAGTTAATTATAGCTAAACACTAAAACTTATTTTCATAGGAAATGTGATAGCACAAAGAGCTAAACATACATAGAGATATCGGCCAAGGTGCACAGGCGCGCTTTCCCGCGCTTCTCACGTAGATCCCCGAGTAATCAACTGGCTGAATTGACCAGGTTTAGTTTGGCAGCCCAGGCAAACGCAATAAATATATCTCTTCATGCGATCGCTTCACTTGCATAGCTATTGATCATGCATGTATGGATAATGTAACTTGCGATTATTCATTTGCCGTCAGCGTTTCTGCTATTGCCATTATTAGGGCAATCTTGTTGTTGCGGTTTTTGTTGTTGTCGACGTCGCCGCCCAAAGTGTTTTTGATCGTATTATGTAGTCTAAAAAAAAAATATTTTTTAAAGCTGACCATCAGCCAACATTTAACGTCCACAGTAGCAGTCGTATTATGTAGTCTGTTGGTTAGAGCCACAAGTTGCCGTAATATGCAAATACAAGCGCGCTGATCATATGGCGGAAAATTTTAAATTAGCTATTCTATTGTCAACTTGTCATCGAGTACTTCACAATGAAGCATTGTAGCCGTCGAAACATATTAGACCGAAATTTTGAAACGTGTACAAATGAATAAAACAGTCATCCAAACAATTTTTCTTTTTTACAGCTCTATTAGAATGTCTAACAACGCTTGGGTTAATCAGAAAAATCTTTATTGACAGGCATAACGTGATTATCAGCAGGCTACTACACTAAGACTTTCGAAACAGCTAAACCAACAAATCCTAGCCGGCTACTAACATTGGCTAGTACGAATCGATATTTGTACATCAAATCAATGAACAAACGTTCGGTCTAATTTTTCTCAGACATCCACAATCGTCTCTTGCATTCGTCAGCTGCCTTCAATGGTTGTTAAACTAAAAATTTGAATTGTGTGGCAAACAACGCCACAGAGATGGCTGACTGATACTTTGGTTTGCGATCGAGAGGTTGACCTGAGGGGTATTCATTATACTTCTCCACTCTGTTCGCATTGGCGCACTTGCGCTAGGAAAAATGACGCTCAGTCTTTCGGTGAAGGTGAAAATCTCAGGTCATGCTATTTGAGTAAAAAGTAATCGGTCGTGATCGTCTCATTAAAAGATCAAATAAAACCATATATGTTTATCAGCTCTAAAAATCGACCGTACTAGGCGAGCAGATTGACATAAACAATAGAAACTGATTAGAGTGTACGTAAAATGAACCGCTTATAACTGCATCTACGAAGTACCTTAAATCACCCAAACATAGATTTGTTAATTCACTTCTCATCGAGTTTGGAGCCTCCTCTGGCGTGTTTCTGTACCTGAGTTCCCGGATCCTATACTCTTCAACAGTGTGTAGTTTTTCTTTTGACGCCAATTGACGTCACGCGTAAGTATATGGATGAAATTTTTTGAATCACTATTTAACATACATGTATATATATATATATATAGAGAGAGAGAGAGAGAGAGAGAGAGGGAGAGAGAGACGCAGGTACAAACACACTCCATTTAACTATAGGTCTCATTGTAATAAAAAAAATGTTAATAAAAATTTTGCGTAAAGCTTGATAATTGTTCAGTTACTTGATGTTTTCAAATACCTATTTTAAGCCATTCAGCTCTCAAAATGATTAAAATTTTCTATTACTGTTTTATCTATTAGCTACAACCAAGATCTCACTGTATCTGCAGTAAAGCGTTCCTTGTCATGTCATTAAATATATTTTTACATGCCTTCAAGACTTTGACACCAATTTACGTAGAAACACAAACAGCCTATTTATCAGAAGGTTTGAAACGTCGCAATATCTTGAAAGCTGTAAGGTTCTATAATTAGTTATGGGAACATTATTTTTTCTTAAAACTGCGAATTTAATCAAACAAATTATCACAGTAGTAGCTATAGCTGCGCGATGCACCGTGAATACAGCGGCAAATATTCCATGTACACCCTTTGCTGAAATTCAGCATACAACGATCAAAATCATAAGTGACGTATGGACTTTATAATATATATTCCACAAATATGTTAGTATTGTGTCTGACACATGCATTCCATTGAACGGAGCTAGTGCTCCTAATTTATGGATAGTTTGCGCTCGCAACATTTTGTAACTGGAACACGGTTTTAACCATTATTTCCTTCAAGTAATGATGTCCATATCCTTAGCTAGCATCATCGATATAGAACGAGACAAGTGTCTTTTAAAATTCTGTAAAGCGAATTTTCGTAAGTATTCGATCTGTAAATAATCTACATAAATAGATAACGCATTGTTGCTGACCGGAATTTATCTTACTGACAATGTATTAATCAAACACGAAAGTTATCTATGGTATTCTGCAGCATTGTAAAGCTTACTTTATTCGGAAAGAAAAAAATATTAATAATTTTTTATTTTTGTAGGATAGCTATATCACCTACTAATCTATTTAGCCTAGAGCCATACTTTTTGCGTGAATATCGTTGATGAAGCCTGAAGAAAGCGGAATATTGAGTATCTTGTTTCTGACTCATGGTTAAACCATAGGCCGATTTTCAACGTTGACAAAGAACGGCGTGTTCCATTTTTTGTAAACTGACAGGGCCTAATTTATATGCACCCACGTATCTCGAAATTAAAGACTTAGCGACAAAATGCTTTTAGTAATAATGCTTAAAAACCTCAAGGAACTTATGATCGCGTTCTGAAAACACCGCAAAAATCCTTTTTAAGTAATCTGGGCATACCTACCTAATTTAAGCTCAAGTATATGTAGTACACATTCCGTAGAATGCTGTGGATCCATCAGTATAATCATAAAACTTAGAAACAGTGCGTTTAGTAGTTGCAGTGATTTGAAAATTAAACTAACGAATTGAGCTAAGATAAGCACTTTCTAAAAAGCACCGAAAGAATAAATGAAACCACTTTGAAACCAGATTTTTTCTTTACGTCTGAGTATTTTTAAATCTAAGAGAATAACTGCTGATATCGTGTATTTTACTAAAGCCGATTGTGGATTCAATTGGATTTATTCTTTATTCAACAAAAAATATAATGATTTAGTAGTTTCTATAAATGTCTGACGGCATTACAAGAGGTGACGACTGCTGAGGTCAATGCCCCACAAAACCATCTACCATGCATTACTAACAGAATTGCAAATAAATTGAGACGTGACCAGGATATGACTAGAAAAACCAGAGCACCTTTTGAAGCGAACGTTCCATCAAACAAACAGACGCTTAATCTAGGCGCCATTATTATCAATTATGTATAATAATTACAATTACCTCATGATGGTGTAGTTCAATGTTAAAAGTAACTTTACCAATATACATTGGAATATTATTTGGAATCACGAACGAAAACTTTACATTAGCATTACAAGGGTCTCCTCGAAAAGGATAGTTGGCCAAATTATTCTGCTATCAATACTCCAGAATCAGCGGCAATAGAAGGTGTCCGAAGGCGAGAACTACCTGCGTAACATGCGTAGAAAAACATTGTCACCTGTGTGGTACAAAAGTTCTACCCAAATCAGATTATTATTCCAGTAGCTAATACGAGCTTAGCTAGAGCGTTGCGGCTCGTGTTTGGGAAGCTTTCATGACTGTCTCTGTCAGTTAAAGATGAAGTGTATCCTATTTAAATATATTAAATAAAAACAACTTTATTAAAATAGATATAGGTTTTATTCACACATTCCAAATACAATAGTATTAAATTGTATCAGATCTGCTAAATTTGGCAGTGCAAGACTAACCTTATTTTAAACTCCTTGTAAAAAAAAACTTGCTTTTAGGTCCAATTATACTGCTTAGGATATTGGTGCTAAGATATTCCATAAATACGCTATTTTAAGTTTTTCATCTTTATAAGGCATGATGCTTGAGGCTTCAATTTCAGACGAAAGCATCATATGTAATATCCATAATCGTGGAAATGCTGCAATTAGGTGAATTTCGCATAATGTCCGATTTCGGTTGTTGTGGATATGTATGCCATTGTGTGCACACGAGCAAAGCAGTGCGGAATGAAAATATTAATCAACTGGACATTCAGGTGGAAGATAAAGTGGAATATATCAACTTGCGATTCCAAGCGGCGGCAAAAGAGCAGTGTAAAGTACAATTTGGAAGCTTTTGCCCGAATCAATGAAATTGTCTTGTTTCCCTGCTTCTCTAGTTAGCTGGCGCGGTGGGTAAGATGCCCATTTATCAACTCCTAGAGTTTAATTTTGAACATGGCCACAAAAATTCCTTGAATTTGATTAACGTATTAATTTAGGTTTGGCGCAGTTGCATTTAATGAACGATTGTATTTGTTAGGTTTTCCTTTCTTAAGCGGATTTTATTCAAAATATTTAATTTTAGAGGTATTATATTTAATAATAATTCTTATTTAATTTTAATGATAGTAATGTTAGGAACATTATTTACTGTATTATATTCTTTACGTTTAATTTCTTATTTATTTTTTAGTATAAGATTAGGTTATAAAATATATTTGTTAAAAAAAAAAAAATATATATATATATATATATATATATATAATGACATACAAATTTTATCCTATTTATGAAATTTGAACTATTTTCTAGAAGACTTTTTAAACTGATTTATAATAGGTTTACCTACATTTATTTTTAAAAAATAAAAATTATTTTTAAAAAACTTGATTACTTAATGGAAAATGGCAGACTGATGAATATACTACACACAAAAAAGAAATTATTTTTCCTCTTTTGGCAGTGTTGAAGCGACCTCAAAACGTCAGAAGCAAGAAAATCTCACACACGAGACTATTGTGGGAGCTGACCCATGACTTTTGCTTGAGCGAGTTTTGTACCCAAAGCTAGCTCAGTATACCATGTATTTGGCATCAACGAGTTATCAACTTTAACTGTATCGTTATATTATTTACAAGGTGGGTTCTACTTATACCAGTAATTAATCGAAAGACCAAATTCTCAGTTAAATTGGGCTGCCGCATGAATTGTCGTGTCGGAATATATATGTGCGCAGCCTATGGAGTAAGTTATGAGTTCGACAATGTTATTACATAGAATACTTGTTTGTCGCATTTACGTACAATTCATGTTGATCATTCAGGTTTTTATTGACTTTAGATAGATAAAGATGTGTCAAAATTTATGACACTTCAACAATTTTGATTGTAGAAATACAACTTAAGTGCGAAATCTAAAAGCTGGAGAGTTCTTACACATCGCTAACGTTCGGGAATTTTTTTTTTGACGTAGGCAATGATGCAATTGTATATAAATTTTAGTCATATATATGCAAATTTTAGTCAAGAACATTGTTTCTGTAGAAACTACAACGAAATCATAATAATGAAATTACCAATAGATGAAGCTCTACGACGAACATTAATTATATTATGCCTGGTTCATGCGTTGAGCCATTTATGATTTGAAATATAATCCATATTATCAATTGTTGATTTGAACACTGATCGACCCGCATTGAAGGCGCATGGCAGAAAATAGTGTACCCAGTTGTAAAATCCCACAGATTGAATGCAGGTCAATGTGTGCTTCATTCAGCCATCTTTGTAGGGTTGGAGCCATTGAGCATGTACACACTACATTGTGCGAATGCTGATCGGAAGAAAGTGCATTCTAGGAGCTTTATACTACCTACTAAGACATTATCTATAGCCTTTAGCTTTCAGCCCCGATTCCAACCAAAATATAGCTTCTACATATATAGAAAAGAAGGCCATACGTCTTTGGACTGATGGGGGAACGCCATTTGGTGGCTCTGAGCCAAGATAGGAGCCAAACAAATGATTAGTATTTCTTACAAATACTCTTATTGCGCAAAGTGAATATAGATAGACTCCGACCCATTCGAGATGTGCCTCAACCTTCACAATCAGACTAGGCGACAGTAATGGTGCCATTTTATCCTTTTTAATGTCTCACACATTTCTCTCAAAATGTATTTATAACTCCAAAAAATATTTAGTTAATCGTTGCATATGTTTGATTTTACTATGCAGTATATCGTTCGTTTATACCGTTTTGCTATCCTCCTCTTCACACTCTTAGGGTTCTGTTCGCCGCCCTTTAACATCCAAAATGGTCCAAGTGTTTATCTTGGCTTATATTTCACCATATTTAAATAAAGATTGACTGGACTGTTATCTCACCCGCTCTGTTTGCACCAGGCTGGGTCCCCGCAGTCTTCATTGCAAGGCTTCCTGGCTGTCCGCTAGTTCTGTTTCCTTCAACCGGGATAACTTCTCAAACCGCGACGCAAACATAGAGATCGCAGAAAGGAGATTCTGAGTCACATTCTGCGTTGTTCGTTTGATTTTAAGGCTACCACGTAAACGAAGTCCCACTCAATGGGTATTACCGGAAGCATCGAAGGGCGCCATTAAACGGACCAAAATCTCTATTAACAATGAATACGACCTAACCCAAAGGTTCTCTCATGCATGGTATTTCGATCAATCCCATGAATGTCGCTCGCAGGTCGCCGTCGAGAGGCTTCTCATAACCTCATGGGTGTGATGCATTTGGTAGAGACCTATCAAAGTACTGATCTCGCTATTCGTGCCTCGATACTGAATTTCAGCTGTCTGTTCGGCTATCAATTGTTTATATGTTGTGCGATGTGTGACGTTAGCTCGTTGACCCCTATGATGGTGTGGAAAGTAACAGTGAAGCTCCCAAGAATAAAGGATGGTTCGGATGACATAAACACGCAAAGGTTTTTCCACCCCATCCCATCCCTTCACTGTGATAACATACCATGTCATAATGAACTAAAATGTAATCAAACACGCCACATACGCAGTAAACCAAAACTTAAATAGATTAAATAGCAAATGCTACAATTGGTAGAATAGCTCTGTTGGTTAGCGTTTACAGTTTATATCGGGCCTTAGGTAGATGCTGTTTACCAAGTTCGCTCGTCTTTGAAGAGTCAGTGATTGCTAGGTCGTAATGGTCAATTCGGCTACTGCTCGTGAGAGTGCGAACAACAGTATTAGGAATGGTAATTATGTTTTTAGTGCGTAGGTGGACACACTCAGTACACTAAATATTTAGCATTAAAAAAAGCCAACATTTAACGTCCACGGTAGCAGTTTTTGCATTACTTCGTAAGACGGACCCCATATAAATATAAATATGCACCGGCGGGGATATACGTGTCTCCTCCAGTCGCCAGTTAACCTGAACTATGTTATTAATATTTGCACACAAGGTGTGTTTTACTTAGACCTTAGGGGTCTAAGATCTTAGGGTTTTACTTAATAATTAGTCAAAAGATGGTCGACCGAGGGGAAATTATTATTGTAACTTAATGCGCTAGGGTTACAAAGAGAAGGAAGCTTAGAGTATGGCACAACTTTACCACGTCTGAGGTGAAGTCTATTTAAACTAAGTTGTAAATTTTCTGCGAATTTATTTTGCGAATTCCTATTTTCTAGTAAAATCGTTATTTCGATTTCCGCCATCCTTATTCGCACAACGCTATTCTTAAAGATATGACGGGTCGTAGGACCAGATTGCTGCAATGTCGCGATGGCTACGAAGATGTCCTGAAGGGAAACTATAACATCGACATGTATATTCCTGCTGCGCACAATCACCACACGGGCGTTTTTCATCGATAGACAAAAACAAGGCATGTTGCTACACGTGATCGCCACAGTTTATATGAATACACCTCTTCCTAATAACTGAAAACATATGGAACCAAGTATTTCGAAAATATTCTGCTAGGCTTTTTATACAAAATTCTTCATCTTCGGGTTGCTATCAAGTTATCTACTACTATAGTGTTGTACTCAATTAGCATAGAAAATACGATTTTATAAAGAATTTCAATATAATTTCAACATTAAATTTGGATTAGTGGGACAAGCTAAGAATTCCATTTAAAACAATTCAAAACAAATAATGTCTAAAAGTATGAGATCAACTCCTGTACATAACATCTGCTCGAAGCCAATCAGGCTTTATTAAGGTAATTTTTGGGGATTCCATGTACATATATATATATGTGTGATCGTTTATTCCGAATTGCAAAAATTGTGGTTGGGAAGGGCATATCACTACATGCATCAGCATGAGATTGCAGAAGCACTCTTACAGAATATATTTAGCGAAACAGTTCCGACAGTTTCGTTATCCATTTAAACCGACGAGCGAAAAATGGTCAGTATCATAGTAATTTACACTTCGTCTTTGAAGGCCGAGTATCCGCGTGTTTTCAACGTATCGAGAACAAATTCACCTCTCAGACTTCTAAAAAAAATTTAAATTAACATAGCATAGTAACTATTAATGCGCGAGGTATGTTGGTAATATGCAATGTTCTATAACTGAATGATACACGAGCCTAAAGTTAGACTCACGCTTAACCATCGATACGAAATCACCGTCAGTTCGTTGTATTGCTATAGGCCACAATCTAAAACAAAGCAGCTCATAAAATTGACTTCTGATATATCATACCTGGAGAAAAGAACGCACGATGTGTTTGCAACGCTTAAAATTTTCGTTTTTCGACTTGCTATGTACGAAAGCTGAACAAACTTGGATCACCGGTGAAAACCTTACTCGATAATATTTCACCGTATCTTTTACAAAACCAGCCCTGTGCACGTCGTTCAAGAGGGTATTCAGTCGGGTCGATTATGACTTGGTCACTTTCGTTAAGCACAGACCACGACCAAAAGAATATTAAGCCTCAGTTTCGAATCAGTGTCCTTCGCTGTGAAACGCCTTGTCTCTACGAAGGGGCAGTGCGATCTGACCATTGATATTCATACTAATGGACAGTGCAGCTTTTCTACGTCGCAGGCCAAAACGAAACAAAATATGCATAATAGTTAAACTTTGGCGAAACTAACAGTGCCTCATGTAGGGGCTGCCGAGGGTGTAGAGGGCATTTTTACAGTCGAAATCTGGAACTAAAGTGGTTCAAAACATGCATACAGGTATCCTTTGAAAGAAGGTACTCCAGGCAAGTGCAACAAAAATGCTTAGTAATTCTTCATTTTTTCACGTGTTTACGGGTCATAAAATTCGCGAGAAATTTTCACTGAACAATTTAGTTCAGGAGGAAGTTTTTAGGACTTCTTTGTTATTTATTTGAGATAAATCCAAAAAATCGTCGTCCAGTGGACTCGATCTCACAAAAAGCGACTGGCAGCTTAACTTACTAGAGTCAAAAAGCAATTTTCCCACGCTACCTTGACGCTGCGAACAATCTTTCGTCATCTAAACAAAGGCCTTTCTTTTTTCTTTCCACAAGCATACTTTTTCCCTATCTTTGGTTCGTCCACGATTTTTCAACATTCCTGTCTTGTCAACATTCACTGATTTCACTATTAGGTCTAGTATTATTGTGAATTGTTTTTGCAACTGCATAAAATTACCTATAGAAGAGGAAGATGTTTTTGAAGCTACGCAATAAAAAGAACTTTTGAAAATTATGCTTTTTTTACATGTTCAGAATCTTCTTTCGTTTATTTTTACAGATCCTGGTAAGTGCTGTTATGCTAATTCTATTACTTTAAATGTTAATTTACAGTGTTTAGTAAACGATCATGCGGGGACCTCTGAGGGGCGACAGCGAGCATGGCTGGCAATCGACACCTTATGTACTTTTACAATGTAACTCTGCGGTCCACGCTAACGTTTTACCATTTCTTCATAAAATGGACCCCATAAATAAAAATGTGTAAGAGCGGAGATCGTATCTGTGCACATCCAAGTCTTCTATGGTTTTAAGGCACACGCGAAAGCACCAGCCCATCAAGCTTGAAAAGATACATACAGCCAAAAGGATATACGTGAGAAGCCAGGCCCTTGTGCACAAAATAGTAAAAATAATACACATAGTATTTAAATAAGTCTTGATAAGGATGGTAATGACTTCGTAAGAAAATGTACATAAACATATGCATCGACGTAAGTATTGCCACTGAAATCGCAGAGCTCTTCCCTTAACGCGGGTTTTAATTGGCAGGCAAAGGGCGTAACGACGGTGCGGAGCACCCCGTGGGCTGTTGTTGTTATTTCCTGAAATTTGTACGTGTGCTACTTTACTTTTACTGGACCAAGCGGGAGAAAATGCGTACATCTGATAACCTCCTCTAACGCAATTCTAAATGCGTTTTACGCTAACATGTCAATTGAGTGAGTCCATCTATTCTCCAACTAGATGTTTGTTTGCGCGTCATACACTATTTTGTCGCGTCCTTGGCGCGATGTATAGCTCTGCTGAATCACGGGAGCCACATAATCGTTATGGGCACTTAGAAGACCCTTGCCAATTTTTCACGAGCCAGCCGTTTCACGAGTACTTCTTTCTATCTCATAACCAGTTCTGGCGCTTTTGTTTGCTTGTTGCCACCAAAAACAATTACAGTCTCACTAAAAGTTCCAAAAATTACCTCGATTTTTCCTAGCCCCGTTTGGCTTCTTTTTAAGGGGTGAAAAAGTTTGTTTGCTTTCTACCACCTCACAATAACCGCACAATTCAAAAAATAACAGTGATTTACCAAGTTTGTTGCTGCTGAGTGTATTCTAGTTGAAGCAATTTAAGCTACACATAATAATTTAAGATAACCGAGCACCACTATTTCATTATACGTTTAATCAAATCCAAATGTGCATAATTGAAATTCATATGTATGTTACAATGGTGCAGTTCAAATGCGATATTATTTGAACGAATCGCTCTGGCGTGCTATACTACGTACACCACAGCCCACATAACATTTGCTTTAGCTTTTGCATTGTACTAGCGTTTGGAGATTCATCTTACCATAACATGAGCGAACACAGTTATTTCTACCTAATGCTTAGTTATAAACCTTTGTGTGGTAACCCACGCCAGGTTTAGATTAAGTGATTGAGATACTGCACCAAAAAAATATGGACTAAAATTGCAAGCGCTGGTATTATTTCCAAATTTACGTCGGTATTCGCAAGAATACATAGTGTAACTGACCTAGATAGAAAAGCCTACACTCTAATCGGTTTCAATATCTTTGGTTCCTTACATGACATAAGAAACGTACTGATTCTCAAATACGCTACTCGATCTCGAGCTCTGTGGCTTGGCGCATTGGCGTGCGTTTTGCGACCGGAAAGACACGTAGGTCCACCGTTTTGATCACGACGTTGCACATTTACGTTTTCGGAGTTTGTCTTACGAAGTGATTTAAACATCAGCACCGTGGACGTTAAAACATTGGCTAATGGTCAGCCCTAAAAATATAATTATTATTGGATACGCTATTTGAATTTTTTGTACGGGGTAGCCCCGACCTACGAACGAAATTATATGAATTTAGTTACGTGTGCAGGCAATTTGTGTGCACTGAGTGTCGTATAGTTCAATCGCTTGGCACTGGTGAAATTATGTGCACCACATGACGCTAATTAGCCAGGCTCCGGAGGCACAAAAGTCCATCAAGTTTATTTATTATTCTGACTGCTTGTATTGCCATGCTAATTGCTTATGTAAAAGAGAGATGAGGATAATTAGCACATAATTTAATCAAACGAATAGCAATATCTCTAACTGGCTGCCTAAAGAATTAACTTGAAATGTTGAACTTTGTTGCACTCAAACCAGTACGATGTTCGCATCGGTACTGGTAATTCCTTCCATCACCTTTGTTGGTAGCAGAGCGAGGTTAGATAATACGAATCTGTTACTTTCATTTAAAACGCATTATTTACGGCTTACTTAGTCAACCAGTGTCACACTTAACGTAACATTAGAGAGGTGACGCACGTTCTACAATAACGATGCAGTAACTGTGTGAGAGAGTTTACAGCGAAGTTACGTACTGAAATAGCTCATATCTTTTACACTTAAATTCTTTATTAGGTTGGATCTGCTTTTTCCCTTGCCTATTTCACAATGAAAGCTGAAGTATCACCTAATTATATTCTTATCAAATGACGTAAAGAGTCTGACAAAACATATTCTTGGTCTCCTCTAAATTAAGGACATCCAGTAACGGGTGTGAAAACAAATACCATAAAACCCAAGTGGACTCAGCTCCGTGTTTCTGAGATTATGAATTAATGTTTATATTAACAAATACATAAAATACGGCTTACATAAAACTGACTCGCAGCCGCGTGCCAGAACAAATATAATGCTTGTAGAAGGAGGAGTATAATATTAAAATTCGAAACGTGTATTAGTATACTAACACAAGTAATGCCTATTAGAAGATAAAGATATGAACCTGAGACATGATTCCAGAGAGAGCGTGTTACTCTGCCGCTCTCTCTGGTTATTCCAGAGAGAGCGGCAGGAGCGTGTTACTGGCCCTCTTCGTCCTGATAATTACCAGCGCAGTTATCAATCATCTCACCACCTTGAACGCTATCTGTCGAAAGTTAAAATATCTCGAAACAACATTTGATTTTAAAACGTATTCCTACATCTTGATGTCATACGAGATATAAGTGTTTATCTGAGATTATGATAGCTTCCAGAAACAATGATTAAGAGCATTAAAATACCTGTTATATTTATTCTATCTTCGATTTTCAATAAATTTTAACTTGACATGATATTAGCGAGGGGAATGATATAGCTCTGGCAGTAACAATAAGATAGGCTTGCGATAAATCTACATGTCAACGAAAATAACTTTGTGAATACAATAGCGCTTTTGTAGCATTCCAGCTGTTCGATACGCTCATGTACTTTTTAACGATGCACTCAGCTGTACAAATATCACTTCAAGTAACAAGTAGCACTATTTTAACTACGATGATGTTCATATATTGTGCGTCATAATTTTGAATTAACAGTCGTTAGTAGCGATGTATTTCTGTACAGATGTTCTCAACGACATGACGTTCGTTGAAAAAATGGAAGAGGAAAACAAAAAAGCATTGTGTGATGTACTAGGTATTCAAAGTGCTTCCACTTCCCTTGCAAACATACGAACATTTTTGGAGCTCGTCAACAACGAGTCAATCCCTGATCGATAGGTTAATATTATGATAATATTATATAATATTAATTAAGTTAATATTATATGATGATTTGAAAAAATCTGAAAAGCGGAAGCGAAATAGAGGCTATGACGTCATGGTAACTAACATTAGTAAATGCCTGATTCAGTTCATTTCAGTTGTTCATTTCGAATATACGTGCTCAATAAAATATCCGTAATCCATAGCTTCTCTCACATGATTTAGTAAAGGCAATTGTGTGCTCTCAATGCGTCATTGGGATGTTTCCATTTATACTGACATGTCATTCGCAAGTATTGTTTATTATACAACAACAATTCAATTCTTTATCATCGTGTCTTTCGGGGTGAAATGCGTGAAATTGTAGCATATTAAGGAAATATATACGGCGTTCATAGTGATTTATCTATATTTTATTATTAAGAACCTGTTTTGTGTGTGTGTGGCAGAAATTCTTCTAATTTTCAAAAATGAAGTCGAGATATCGCTTGGTAAAGCAAAAAATGAGGCTGAAATTTAAAATTATTGTAGTGTTCTCCATAATTGCTATTTAAAAGCTATTCACTGGTATCACAATCAGAGACTTTGGGTGCAAACTGTGTGTATTATCACTTTTATTGTATTTATTACGTTATTAATACATTTGCCATGATTATATTATAGTGTCACATTGTCATAATATTCTATTTGAAATGTGCCTTATCTCGACAATCGAGGGAATCACCATATTTACACAGTCGATGCATGCTACTTCAACGGCGCGGTCGTTGGGACCGTTTCGCAATCTCCTGTTTTTGACAAAGAACAAACTAGCACAAAAGGCGGAACTTTGATGCTACTACAGTTATGATGCAGTTTGGCAGGGCGTTGAAGCTCGGAGAGCTGTCTCCGGGGAATTTGGATATTTTCAATTTGGACGATGTAGCAAATGTTTATTTCTTGTTTAAAGGTGTTTGTTGTAACAATGGTAAAATATGTGTTTTTCTTTTATAGAATTTAGCTTCGGTGATTTAAGCCATAGGATTCGTTTTTCTGTGGGGTCATAAGAAAGGCTCTTTCGATTTGACAGAAAATCGAGTTTTCCAAATTTATTGGGGACGGTTTTATTACGGTTTTTCGGGGTGACTTTTTCCTACAGACTTAATGGTTAAGGACAACTTGGTTTAAGCGGCCTCGCGCTTATTTCGCACAACTATCAATTTAACCGCTCACAAAAATGGAGCGGAGCACAGACGGCGTAAACCAAAACCAAGAGATGGCTTAGGAATCAAAATAATCAAACAAAGTTGGCGAAAGCAGACTCAACAAGCTAAGGCCTCTCAAAGGCCGACTACAGGGGCGGCCTTCAGCATGTCACTCTAGTTTTTAATGAAGGTACATTTTCAATTTTGAATATATTTGTTTACAGTGATCGTTCGTGAGGATGCACTATACTATGTCTATTATTCAATTTGTGACCAAAAAAGTAGCCCAGGCGCTCCAAATTTCGCATATTACGGCTCCGGTATATGGAAAGTGTACTTATAAATATTGTTATATATGGTACTCTGTAAGGGTAGCGAGAGATTGAAAGGAATATAAGAAGCGCAGTGTATTTAATTTTACACAAAATAGGCAGTTATGCAAGCAAAATGATCATATATTCACTCGCAGGGTTTGAAACGGACGCGCCGCTGCTTAAATATCTTTAAACGTGTCAGCTCACGAATTACTTCTAAGCATTATCTTCGTTATATCATATAGCGTTAGTTTCAGAGTCTTTCATCTTCTTCGATGCTTCGAATCTTTTGGCAAATTGTTCCAATTGTTCTGAAATTAGACTTTCAATCGAAGTGTTTTTTTAGTAGAAGACAACACCGCTATTTAGGACTGGCATTTTTCGCAATCAAACCGCCTCACATACTTCTGTACCTTTACAATGGAACAGATTAATCAGACTTATGTTTCAAACTTATTTATGTTTTACTTTAGAATAATAGATTTTACAGCTTCAACTTTAATAAAATAATTTTGTGTATGGGCAATGAAGCACGGTTTGTTCAGTGGGGTTTACAAAACTCTCGATCACGCTTTAGTAAAGGTTTAACTGTTGAGCAGACTACGTGCGAGTTCAAACAAACGTACCCACAATCGGGCCTCCTTTTCTTTTATACGTTGATGGACAGCAATGTCAGAGGATTAGCAGAAGAACACCGATTCATAGATACAGTGTTAGCAGAAAGAAAGCAACAAATACTTAACAATATTTTATTCTAGTTTTGACACAAGACCTGACTTGTGCGATGGCGACACACAGTAGTTCACGTAGCGAATGTCATTGAAGTGATGAGCCTATACCTTGATCCTCTGGCTTTCCATACAGGAAGGTTGGCCGGCTTCTGCTTACTTCTGTCACACAGGGAACCAGATTGGCTTTAAAGCAGGAGATCTTCGGCAGAGGTCGGCCATTCCTTTGTTTGGCCTTCTGCCTCTCCTGGGACCGCGTTCACATTCAGTTCTCGTGTCCACCTTCATACCCAATGCGTCCCCATATCCTACTTTCTTCCCTTACTGTTATTCCTTTTCCACAGTCTCCCGATGAGTGGCTTCGCAGACACGCTCCCACACACGAAACTCTCATTGGTGTAGTCTTCTCTTTGGCCTCGCCGTTCGGGGCTTTGCTCTTTGTTCCCACGCTGTTGTGGCCATTCCGTTTCCCCAATCTTTCTCTCCCCAGCGACGTTCCCTCTGTTTCTTTTGCCGTGCACCGCTGTCAACCTCTGGTTTGTTCCGGCGACTGCGACGACAAGGTTGTCTTCAATGGCCGAGCTAATAGCAAAGGCAGTGATGTTGCTTGTGGCGGCTCTCCGCTGCCATTCGCCATGGGCTGGGTCTACCTAATTGGTATCGGGCTTCGTCTCACTCAGCTGTTCATAGGTCTAGCTTTTTCGCACACACCGTAGCAGACCTCCGGCCTAGCTAGCAGGTCACTTCATTCCTAGATTGGTTCCCGAGTTTCTTTCTCTAACTTACCTTTTCTTCATTCCATGCGATCTCCCCGTCCAACTCCGCCATGCGCACAACTTCTGATCGCCGCTTGTATCTGGCATGTGCTGATGCTCCCTGGGCTCTGTTGTCTAGATAATCGATTCCTTTGTCCATTCTAGACGGCATAAGTACATCGCGTACTTCATTCCATTTCATTTGCAGGCAAAGACGCGAATCTTCGTTGCTTGACTTGGCGTTTTTGCTCGTTCCGCTCATCTTCCGTCCTCAGCCATGACCACGGCAAGGGCGAAAGGCCGTGGCCAGACGAGAGCCATGTGCTGGCTTTCCTTTCAGTCTGGTCGCTTCGGCGGCTGCGTTATTTCTATAGAGATCGGCCATGGCCTTTCTGACTGTTTCCTCGCGTTGGCACTCCCTCCCCTCTCCTATGTGGGAAGCGGTCCCCTCTCCTACGAGATTGGTACCCCGTGTTCCCGTCAGACTAGCCACTACCCCGTCCCTCCGTTTCCCGTCAGTCTCGTGCACCACCGAAGGGCCCAACACCGTTTTATCGTATTCCAGTGTGATACTACTCGGGTGCGAAAGCATAGGACGTGCCATCCTGGTTCTGCGTGATCTGTTCTACTGTGTTATGTTGTTACTTGCGGTACGCACGCGCCAGAAACCGTAAAAAGTGACGTCCCACGGTTGTTGCACGAATCATTCGATTAGTTCTTTGTTTTTGTGTATTCTAGGGTTCATATTCCTGTGTTGGCGTCAAAGTTATGTCAACGTTTAACTTTTACGTTTTCGTACAAGAAGAGGATTAATTGAGTGAACCATCCATCTTTCAGTGCAGATAGCGATGACGAGTCTCCCGCACTTTTCTCCGCGCCACTCGTAGCCCGCAGAAGGAATGTTTACCGAGGAGAGAAGAAAGTATAAGGATAGCTACGATCCATGCGACCAAATCGTTCAGCATTAGCTGAGTGATATACGACAGTCATTAGAAGATCAGAGGAAATCATAATATCACCGACAACAACGAGGATAACTAAAACACTGCTGTTTTCTGACGTGCTCGTCCATGCCAGCTCAATGCCTTTAATGTTGTACTGATGTCTACGGGACTGTTCTGTGAAAACCTATTCCTCCAGTAAAATTTCTACAGAAACGACGACCACCTCCGCTCAATTGTTACGTAGATGCTGACCCAGGCTTACGGTGCTTTTCACTAATGTGGTCTCACAACTTTTGACGAAATTTTCATAGAAAACGTACGACCACTAATAGGGGAGGGATCCCGTAGTGCAGAAGCAGGAAAGAGAGTGAAAAATATATTAGAAGATAGAACACAGGCGGATAGAGAAGAGGTATTTTGTTTGCTTTTTCTTCAAAGGTTGTGAGACAACTTCAAAATGGTTACGAAGTAGACACTTAAAAATGCTGTAAGAGCGAGTGACTGTCTACGCTCAGACACACACGCACGCTCACGTACACATCTGTCAGCAACGCTCTACCGCCGTCAAGGGACCACTAAGAGAGAAAAGTTTGCCGCGCTGCGCTGCAAGAGCGTTGAATCGCCGCTCCAACCACTTCAGACGAGCAAGCCGGTGAGAAGAAGCGGGTATCCGTCACTAAGAAGAATACATTCTTGATACCCGTATCTACCAAGCACTTTTCCGCCGCTCATTCCTCATCTAGAGACGGTAAGCGATTTACTCCATTAGGGGAAAATACCCCCGTAACTCACTCAACCAATGTAATAGCCATCTAATGCCTTCTAATGGGCTTCCAGTGCGACCCTAGAAAAGAAAGGGACATATGGCAGATATGTCGATTTGGCGCGACTGCTAGAATTCGATAAGGTATAAGACGTAGCGTAGACCAATTCCAGTAGCGGGTATAAAAATTTAACGTTTTGGTACAACACCGAATTCCCAAGTTATTTGACTAATATAGTGTAATTTAATCGTGGGAAAATGCTTTTGTAAACTTTTCTAGCCGTCATTTCAGATTCACTGCAGTCACGAAACAAGAAACATAACAGAATTTGGAATTCTGGGTCCATAGTTGTTTCTTACGATACGTTGAAAGCAGCTTTCATCGAGCGCAACTATTACCTATATTTACTGGCTTTTTTCATTCAGGTCATTCGTGATAACACATTTTCCGCTCCGGCAATGGGGAAGATTTATGTGCTTCCCCTTTTACCTTTGGATCACTAGAGATTGTTACATGACTTTGAAAAGTTCTTTTATTATTCTCGATCATCGGTTGATGGTAATTCCGCAAAAGTGTAACTGTTAATAAATATCGCTAGACACCATACGCGCCTAAAGAAACATTTAGCGTTTTGTATTGAATTGTATATATATTGAAATATTTTTAGTCCCGTCTGAAGTGCGACAATTCATTGTTCCAATATGACATTTAGATATTAAAGTTTCATAAAATGTTTGTTTAAGGTTGGTTTCAAGCCCTCACTTTCCGATTCAACTTTAGCGATAAGCAGTTCAACACCTGTTTCGTT
>MNPL01008173.1:7374-21369 GCA_002081605.1 Tropilaelaps mercedesae | reverse complement strand
ATATATATATATATATATATATAAGCCTTACGTAAACTAATTTTAACTATTTTAAGCCCTTTCTTTTCGACTAATCGTTGTAGTGGCAATAATCCAAAGACCAAAACTCCTTAGGGTGGTGTAAGGAAATAACGTCGCCTTCCTTGTTCGCTGTACTTCTACGAAACATGATCCAATGTATTCGCTGACTTCCATGTCTGATCATCGAACCTCACTCGATGCGTGCGTGCGTTATAAATTATATTGCAAACTCGCACAGGGTTTGTAATATGATTTAATGTGATTAGACCTACAGCGAAAAGAATTGAAGAGACAGACAAATGAACAATGAGACTAAACTGTTCCTTTGTACTGTACAATTGAAAAGAGGCTTGTGTAAATGCGATAATTTACCTATGGATTGACATGAGATGCAGCAAAACTGACCTGATTCAAAAGTAAATTAATGCAACAACAATAGCAACATGCGCTACGGCAGGTAAGCATCTTTCAAACAAAGCATAGGCCATCTAATTTAAGAGAGATGGGAAGTCGTGCTGATTCGACACTCATCTACACGAAAACCTGTCTTGGGGCAAAGTCTTAAGTGCGCGCCAACTGAATGCGACTGAGGCGTTCAGCTCACAATTGATGGTGGGGCCAAAACATGCATTATTTCTCTTAACGTTTGCGGTATTCAACTAATAATTTTAGATATTCAATTTGCTTAAACGGTTTTTTCATGTGGGCAGCGGCTCTAAATTTATTTATTTCAAATTGGTAGTGCAGTTAATCTTCTCAACCGTGGAACCTGCGTAAATGCAGTGAAATGAGACAGATTTTTAATTTTTGCTTGATCGCCCACATATCTGGTTGTAGAATTCGGTGCCTATTACAAGTAAGTTTTTCAGTTCGAAACTATTTAAATATAAGTAATCACTATGTAATGTACACACCAAAGCGTGGTCTAAAATTGAGGATGCTTGATTATGCGTGCATAAATTAGTATTTTAGGGTAATATCAGCTTGCCATTAAATTCAGAGTAAATCAATACCCGTTTCACAGTACAAAAGCCTACAACCTACAGCGTTATTTTAATATTTCTACATTTTATAAATTTTCAGTCGTGGGTGTTGCAGCTAACGTTTGCTGTGGGCGTATGTTGACACCAAAGCTCTAACATTTATCGGTATTATTCATTAACAACGTCTTTCATATTCTTAAGTAATAGAATAAATCAAAATATAGTATTAAAGTAAGACACTGCGCTCTTCAGAATGCGTATCGCACAATCCTATGTATGTGAATTTAAGGTGGAATGTATAGCCCGATAAATACTTCTTTCATACTCTTTTGATGGAGCCGTTACTTATTCAGGGAGAAAAGAAAATTGTAGAGCGTGCGTGGTATGCACTAATGATGTTAGCAGCGTTCAGACCCTGCACATGATAAGCCGCTCTACCTCGTCGTGTTCCCCTATTAGAAATTTAACGAATTTATTAAATTGCCTGAGACTTGCCGCAAAATCCAATTGAATAGTTTTCACTATAAAAAATAAGCGTGACACCCCGGATGAATATTTTGACAAGATTTATGATACTCAGATCTAAAGCTCTATCTAAAGCTATGAATTACAATTTTAGTGCAGTAACTACACGCAAACCGCCAAAAAACCGCGTCAGGTAATGCTCCTAGTTTTCTGAAAGAGCTTGCATTCTCCCTGTCTCTGTCTTGAAGTTTGATTTCTAAAACATACTCCATCTAAGTAGGTTGAAGTTCTCTCAATAGCGATAAGCACAACCAATAGCTCTATACTCTCATGCCCACACAGAATTAAGGATCACGAGCGTTCCGACATAATCAAGAAGAATAGATCGCACGCTTTCTTCTAATAAGGGTACACAAAGTGTTTAACCAAAACATGTCTTAACTGGATTACATATCAAGGACTGTGTTCAGGTTAAGTAATATAAACGAAATGCATCGTATACAACATACGCTAGTCGGCTGATGCTAGAGCCTTTAAAGGTTGTTGTCTCGTATTTTTCAAAATAACTTACAATTGTCCGCCGAATATAAGTGACCTAAGCGAGATTTTTACTCTGTGTACTCCATTAGTATTTAAAAATAATGTAATTGAGCTCATGATGAATTGCTTAGTCGTCTAAATTACGTCACTCCTGAAGTGCAAATAATGTAGCTTAGCATTGTAGCAGTGCAGTTCTGTGAATAGATCTTTTTGGGACCAAGTTGAAACGGCTTAGAGCATGCGATACAATACGTCTTAAACATGTCGAATCATTCAAAAACTATTTCTTGTGCAGTTTAGAAAAATTGGGTCGAAAGGCACGAAGAGATTAAATATCTGTCCCGGCCCTTCACTTGCAGATGCATTTACAGACATTGTACATATATATATACTCTCCGTAGAGCTACAGGACATATGTATATACATATATATACACCGGGAAATTTAAAAAACATTTTAAAAAAAAATCTCTAATCCAAGGAATTCTCAAACTATTGGTATACGTGTCTATGGCAATAAAGTTTACGCTCAGAGCTTATCTAAAAGGAGGTGTACGGTTGCATTCCGCCTGATTTTTCGATCAAACCGCCCTACATTTGCCTTTCTGGTCTATAGTTTGAAAAAAAACCATGAAAACGTTATGAAAATATTATGAGAAAAACTTTTTTGGACTGTTGTATGCCTTAGTCTCACAATAAACGTTTTTAAATTAAATTGTATCGAAAGTTACTCATTTCCCTGGATACTGCTCAGCTACATCCTGTAATATAAACCAGGCATAGCACCAAGCTGGGGTACATTTTGTCTAAATAGCTCGTGTAATCCTAAATATTATTGTTTATACGTAGTTGCCACGAAAAATGGCGATTTTGTTGATATCAAGAAAGCGTTTTTAGTCAGTCTTTTTATCCAAAGACCAGGTTCAATAGTTGCTGATTTGATCAGAGTGCGTATAGTTCTACCTGTAGCTGTATGTCGAATCGTCTTAAATCGTTGACGTAAAAGACACTTATTCATTTCCTCATCGAGTAAGCTGTTGTGTCCCGCAAAGGTCTGCTGGTTCTGCTTTTAGTCATTCTCTTTTCTACGATGATGCGTGTTTTCCAACATTTTAATCGAAGGTATTTGCCTCGATGCGGACGGCGAAACGTTTCATAACACTAGCTCGAACCTGCAAACCATTTCACAAGAGTTGAAGGGCTTTACCTGTTTGGGCATCCTCTCAAATTGATTTAATTACTTCACAATTTGCGTGCCTATATTTTAGGCCATTCACAGCTACAAGCTGAACAACGTACATCAAAAAATCTTTACTAAAGAGGGGCGTCAATCAGCATCTTATTTTACTTAATTGTTGTTCGTAAAGTACTGGTCAATTTTCCATTTTTAATACAAGTTACGCCACATAAGACATCCTATTGGTGCTTGGTTGGTAATTTTAAAACGATGCTTAGTACGATGTCTCTGGTGACCTATCAATGAGTGCAACCATACTTGACATGACTTTCCATTGTAACCTCATTATCCATGTCTAAATTCGTCAAATCAGAATTTATCGTAGAAGTATTTATGTCAGTTAGTTTGTTTACCAGATTCTTAAAAGCTGTCTACGGCAATATGTTTTCCTTACCCGTTTTAAAAGCCGAGGGTAATTTCGACATGATAGAACTATCAAAATTACGTCTACTGCTATCGACTGATCACACTAAAAAATAAACGTAGTATGTAACACAAAACACAGCTGTAAGGTGGGCAGGTACAAACTCTTCCTCCCTAGAGCTTGCTGTATACATGCAAGTTTGCTTACTGGATCCAAGTTAGCATGGGGCCTATGATGTGTCAATCAGGAAAGCAACAAACCCTTGAAATACGTAGCAATTAATAGCCTCGTTTCGCCTCCACCTTGCAATTAACGATCAAAAGTACAAGAATTACCTTGATTCACGCGTGTTTTGCAAGGTTTTAAGTGGGTACACTGTGGTTTTAAGTTCAGATCATTACCCCTCAATGTCTCTCTGAGTAAATGAAGAGTAATGAGAGGATGAATAGTTTAATCACTACGGATACGAAAAGAGCACAATGATCTAAATTGAAAGGTGCTGTTTTTTTATTACTTTTAACTGGCTAGGTTGCCGGCCTATCGGCCTCGAGGTTCAGACTTCGAACTCCATTAAAGGGAAAGTAATTTTTGGAAATATATTAAGTCAAAAGCACTAGTGAGTCATATTGCACTTAAGTAGTAAGCTTAATGCAGTGGCAGTGACGGTAGCATTAGTGCGAACTTACTGAAGGTGGGACGGGGCGAGGTACATTAATGCTAAGAACCTTCAATTCTAAGAGAAAACTAATTACAAAAGTTTTGAGAGTTGTGTATATCAGCTTATAATTTTTTTAATATAAGGAAAATTTATTTTGTACTCAGGATAACGACCACGATAGAGATTAAGCTCCGCGTTATCCTACATAGCAGAATTAAACTATAGATATTTCACTGATCCACTTTTTTGTTACCGAAGTGTTAAGCGTGGATTGGATTGTATGTAGGTGTAGGTGGCCAATTGGATGTAATTAATCGTTTTCTCAGGTTCACTTTCAAGGAAAATATTCCGTGGCAAATAATTGATTCTAAATCAATAATTCTCCCGGAAAACATAAACGCTAAGAATGTTAAGCGAAAAGCCTTATTAAGCATAAAATATCAACTAGAAGTATTTCAATTATACGTACTGCTCTATCTCATACACATATGTTGACATTTTGTGAGCTTTTTTAGTCAAATCGCTTAAATAGGCATGCACATGAGTAGCCAAGAAAGTAGATAGTTTTGAAAGAGCTCGGCGGTCAATAAAAGAATATAATTTTTTTTTTTGGAAAATGATACTTTTCAGAGGACCTTAAGGACGCTGTTCTGACTAAAGCAAATGGACCCGCAACAAAATATTTGGGTTGTCACAAAATAATACATGGTCGTACCTTGATAATGTCTTTCACGTTTTAGGCTTGTCTAGGCTTTCTAATTTACTTCGTTAGCTATTGCTCAAATTAATTAGATCTTCAATGAATCTTCAATGAATGATCTTCAATCTCATATGAATGTAAAACGAGTACTAAATTTTTGTGGATATAAATTAAAACGTTGACGTGATTAAAACAAATAAATTTATTTATTTAGAAATAAAAATCTCAGCAAAACTCAGCAGAAATAAAATGACATTAAAGTTCGTTTCTGCCTACTTTTGCAACAATGTGCGTGCGTTTGCATTTAGATAGAAGAAATACATTTGCATTAAAAGCCATAGTAAGGTAAATAGTTAGTTCAAAGAATCCGCGGTGCATCATTAATGGTACAAAGGACACGGACATATAAATTGTCAGAGGACCTGAAATCGTTGAATTTTTCATTCTTTTTACCCTTATGTTTATACTGCCACAGTTGCAAGTTTGACTACTATAGTACGGGTAGTTAACCTTTTTTGTCTAGGTTTGAACAGCCTCCGTGAGTGGTTGTCCAATGAGGGACGTGATTTTTTAATAACAACAAAATGACTAAATTGCAGGATCGAAAGGACCGCTTAAAATGGTCGCACCAGGCAGAGGGGTATAAAACGCTTCCAGAGGCAATCTGCTGTGCGCTCGAATGTAATGATTATAACAATCGACATTTTCTTGGGCCCTTCTAGGTATCACATTATGGTGGCTGGAATTTATTTAATTGCCTGAAAGTTGCCGCAAAATTCAATTGAATAGTTTTGACTATAAAAAATAAGCATGACAGGCAGGTCGAATATTTTGACAGGATCTATGGTACCAAGATATGAAAAGGTGTGAATTACAATTTTATTATAGTAACTACACACAAGCCGCCGAATACCTGCGTTGAATAATGTTCACCCTTTTCTAGAAGGATTCGCATTCTCCCTCTCTCTATCTTGGAGTTAACATATAATTTGTACACATCCAAGTAGGTTGAAGTTCTCTCAATAGTGATAAGTACAACCAATAGCTCCATACTCCCATGCCCACACAGAATTAAGGGTTACGAAACGTTCTATATCGGCATAAACGGCATAATCGAGAAGAATCGATCGCGCGCTTTCCTCTAGTAAAGTTACACAAAGTGTATAACCCAAAAGTGTTCTAACTTGACTCCAAATCAAGGACAATCAATGAATTCTTGATGGAAAAAATTTCTGGGACTAAGTCGAAGCGGTTTAGAGCATACGATAAGATACGTCTTAAACATGTGGAATTATTCGAAAAGTATCGTTTGCACAGTGTCTAAATATGCAATATATATATATATATATATATATATATATATATATATTTGGAGAAAAATTTAATGGTATGTAATTATTAAAAGTTATGGAAGTGAATTTAAAGATTTTTATAAAAGAAAGCTTGCAATTTCAAAATTCAGCAATTTAGTTAAATGTTAACCAGATAGGCGGGCACCCGGTGCAAGGCATTTTTGCAATGCGCCTAGGTAAATACAAATAAAAGAAACAGCAATTCACTAAACGAAGATTATAGTAACCGTGCGTTAATAGAATGTCCAAAAATAGCACGTTTCTCTGAACTGGGAGTGAGCATAGGCGAATGCGTAAAAAACATTATCATCTGCAGTGCACTGCTTGCCGCAGGAATAGTCAGGGTACCGGGCTTTGTCATTAAATTACCTAATATCATTCCACTACGCATGCTCGGATCGTAAAAGCCAAGCCTTAAGCTAAACAGCCTGCTAGTAAAGTTGAAAACTGCCTTTTTTTAGAAGAGAATTCGTTTTCTACTTGCTTCATAACACAGCAAGCCGTTGTACATATAATGCATAATGCTTGTTTTCTCTAGAGCTCCATATTCCCAAGGAATACCAATTTTAAAGACGTATTTTACGCTCAAGATAAAAAAGCAGAACATGGAAAAATTATTGTGATTTTCTTCGCTACTTGGCTAATTGCTTCAGCTCCGTACGAAGGTGGGTTGTATTGCAATGTATAAATTCTGGGGAAATAAAACGGATTCTCTCCCTGGAGAAAATGTCGGTTCTCATGCGGTTGAAGTTTGGTAGACAAGCAACTTATTCAACACGCGTGTCCCCAAAAAGTTTGAATTTCCCCGAGAAACGGTACCAGAAGTTCCGTCGTTATTCAAATGCAAAAAGTTGTTTATCGAACATGCAAGCAGTTCAGTAACATTATCCAGACATTATAGACTTTATCCAGATATTTTAACAAGAGTCAAAGTTAAAGCTAACTAAATGTGTCAAAGATTTTCATAAAGTGTTCACATGATTAGTTATTTCTTCATATTTCTGCAGTAATTCATTGGTTTCAGTCAGTGAATATGCACTTGTTTATCTGAATACCAAAAATTTTCTATGTCGCCTGTCAAAGCCGTAAAACTAAACTCCGTATTTTATATACTTATTTTCTGAATGAAAGTCAGAGGCCTTTGAACACTGAAGAAGGATGCCCTTAGCCTAGTGTCAATAGGCATATTTCTTCGTCTCCCAGTAGGATTCCGCTATGCTGAACACTATAGTTTCACCACAGTTGCAAATTTAGCAATCAGGTAATATATTTAGAGCCGATCTTGAAACGCCAGGTTGCGGAGACTCCGTAGCAATTGACCGGCTTGTATTAACCCCATTCAAAGTAATGTTCAATTATTCTCCAGTTCGGCGAGCGCTAGTCACCGTTGCTCGCCATGTTACAAGATTTTTTGTTCGGAATTTCCTGTCTGATAACGGTTCCAGCGTCCCGCAACTAGATCGACAGGCTTAAAGTCATACAAAACGTTGTATCGAAAAACTTTGTAGAATGCACAGTGTATTTCGACTTCAAACCTTTAAATACAAAATGCCATAAAAAGTAAAGGGATCCCTTTGATCTTCAGCGATGGCGCCTACGCCTATGAATAGTTCGAGTCGCCAAACACAAACGAACTGCGGGTTTTTTTTGTTTCCGTTTCATGATATTCAGGCTATTGCCAAGATAAACCGAGATGATGATAAACTACATCCGTGGTTCGGCATGATTTCAGCTGAGTCCACTGTATATAAGTATTAACCAGCCACGTTCTCACAGTAGGTTCCATGTGAAATTTACAGAAGACTAACCTGTTCTCTGTTGTGCAGACCATTGGAATAAGTAATGATTGACAATATAATTGAAATTATTGTATTTTCAGAATTTAGACAGCGATTGTGTGGTATGCTTCTTCAACTAAATTCCATTTTTTCCAGTAATGACTTTGTGCGACAAAATCTATGGGCTTACGAAAATCCTTGCCCATTTAAATGGATGCTACTTGCGACAAGTGGCTCAGCGCTTAGAAACATTCCCCAAGATATTACACTTTGACCATTAATTAGCACAAAAACCTTAATTAGCCAGCGTAGCGATTGCCAGGCTGAAATTATTAGCCGGAAACGGCCTTATTCTTGTCTGTCCTTAGACACTGCACAAAACAGCCGTCAATTAGAACGGTTACCTATTTTCCACCTCCTCATGGTTTCAATTCTTTCTTCCAACCCCTTTCCGTCAGCCTGTTACTATTGCTTACCTGAAGGTCATCGGAATCGCAGGCCGGGAGTAAGAAAGGTGAAGGAAAGAATGGGGCAACAAAGGGAATATTAAACCGATAGAGGACGGCATCGAAGTAGAACATGATAACGACTGTCCACCACACAATCGATCGCTGTCTTGTAGCCATCATTTCGAAGAACTGAGATCAATGGACCCAGCAGTGATCGGACACGCATACGAGCGGTTATCCAGCTTGGACAGAGAATGAGGCAGCACAACTGAGTCGGAGCGTCGACCGGCGGCTCCAGGGTGTAAATGTGGCAAGTACCACATTTTTTAATCGGGTTGCGGCCATCCTTCTATCTCGACAATTTTTTCCTCCATGGTACCACCAGTGTCGTGGTGGTATAAAGACAGCCGAATTCAGTAAGTTGTCCAGGACGGCTGATTGATCTCGTCTACTCATCTAGCTCCCATCACTCACGGCCTCTTCCTGCCAGTTTGCCCATCTCGTCCCTACGAATGTTCCCTTATTTCCTCGTCCAATTTGTCACTAAGTCTTTACTGCCGCCCTTACCTTAGTGCCCCTCATGTTCAGCAAGACGCCTTTTCCCGACCACATCAGTGTCCTGACTACAATTCCCAGTTTACCTGAGGTTCTCGTTCATTGCCCTTAGCTGTTATTTCCTGCTGACCGCTCTATAACGGAAGTGCAACGTCGACGACGACCCTCATGATACGCGACTACGGGCCTAAGTCACTTGACAAAACAACCACTTTACGATGGTGGCCCTGCACTAGGCTACCAACTTTAACTGAGGTCGAGTACACAGACCCCTCTGACCGGTTGCCTGCAGCCCAGTGGGTCCGGTACGCGCTCAACCACTACAGCGGGAAGTGGAAGTGGAAGAAACCGCCGCTCTTCTCTACGAATGCCACTATCTCTGTAGTCTCTTTGATGAGGGGTTTAACCTTCCCTTCTTACGCAACTTTCTTCCCTTACCTTGCCAACCGGCCTCTTCTGCGTACCGAGACACCGACGCGTACACGTAGATGCGCGCGGAATTAAAGAAGAACCGCTGCCTCGAAACAGTTTTGTGTCGACTTTTTCCTTATTGCGTGTTCACCCCAATCCGGAATATTAGAAACATTGGCATGGTTGCGTTAGCCACAGTCCGTTGGCAATGACAAATCATAAAGCAACGTTGAAAAATTGCTGCTTTGTAAAGACAATACGAGAGCCGCGAAGCGCGGTAAAGCAATGCAAAGAAAGCACGACAAGACGACATTCACCAATTGCCCAACCACGCTGCCGCTCCCGCTGGCTCTCGTTCTAGGCTCGTCCCATGGCTACCGCATAGCTTTCATGGCGAGTCATTAAATACAGCGGCTTCAAGCCGTCGGTAACATTCGCTGTAATCAAGGTCGCACTGCCCAACACAAACGCAAGCTCGATGTCGGTGGGCCACCTAAATTATATAAATGTTATTCCTTTCCGCCTAGGTTCCTTCACATGCATCTATGGTTCGCTACATAGATATGAGTACACGTGCTTCTGTACTGAGTTTGAGAAAATCCCGACCTTCTTTTCGCAGTTATTGGCGAAAAATTGGCACCATCAGTTACGTGAGATCTGTTTATTCAGTTGTAGCGGAATAACAATGGTAACAGTCTAACCAGATTTCGATGTGCCAACGAAAGACAATGTGTACAAAAAATAATTTATATCTGGGGATGTTATACCCGGATGCGGGTTTATACTTGAGTCGAATAAACCTGTGTGAGTACTCAGTAATTGAAACCCACCAACATCCAACTTCTAATGAGAACCTCGCCAGAAAAATAGTCATACTTGATCTTGACTCTATTATGCAAATTAGATGAACAGAGAGATCCGGTAGCCCTAATATTATTTCTGGTGGTATTTCTGGCGCACGCTGTACTAGACTAATGGTTTCGTCAAGCCTCAACAATCCTAATAATTCTAAACGCATATCGACGATAAGAACGGATCTTTTCTACATTGTTGTGTAGCTGTGAAGTCTTGAACCGCAGCCGTGTTGTCAAGTATTTTTTACTGGACTGCCCGTCCGATCTCTACTGCGACTTCGACTAATTAAATAAATTATTTAGGAACTCTATATCGCATCTATTTTTTCCACTGTGGTCTCTGCTTGTGTTATGACAAGTGTCCGGCTATTCTTGTCCGTTGGCATTATTAACTCGTAACAAAATTGCTTCAAAGCTGGATACACTGGTAGAACTGATTTGAAAAATGCGATGTTTCCAGTGTCTGCTTTTCCTACACTTATTTCAGCTTTCATGGAACACTCAAATATAACTCAAGGAATGGTTGAAAATCCTGCTTGCTAACATATGCGTAGAACGAATTTACTAGCCAATTGCATTAGCCAGTTTCTAGTATGATGGTAATGAATTTCAGCACAAAAGCAAATGAAGAAAGAAGCAAGAATGAAGCAGCGTTCAGGCGCCTCAAGGTGGAGGGGACCAAGGAAACTTTTTGTGTCTCTTCACAAACGGTTACGCAGCTAACTGTTGTTATTGTTGTTACTGTTGCTCTTGTTGTAATTCAAAGTCTGCTGCTGGGTGCTTCTATTGCTTCAAGTGATATTACTCATTTACTAAAGCTTGCTTTATACAATAACTACCCCAGAACTCGATTCGCATAATACATGGAAGGCATTCGGAGTTGAATGCTCAAAAAATGAACAACGAAAAGAATGAGAAAAACGAAAAGAGAAAATGACTAGAAAAATGCATAAGACGCTTAACACCCATATGAGACGTAGCATGTGTACGAGATTGACATGGAACACGATGAGTGAGTGCCGGTACGCTTTCAAAAAGGCCCGCTCGTTTTGGATAGAGTCTGTTTTCCTTCGCCCAGTTCCTCACAATTAAAGTGAAGCACAATTGGGGTCTCGGAAGGGGCGTACAAATCTAATACACGAATTGAAAGAAAATATACGTCTGCCAATGCCAGAACGGCTTCACGATGAATTGTCACTTGAATTTACGACCACAGAGGCCTTATCTCTATACATATATATATCACGCAACGATTATTCTTAAAACGGATGTCGGAAGCAACGCATGTATGAACAAACGTAAATCCTCCAATGTGCCACTGTGCTCCAAGTGCTATTCTAAGCACAGGCAATTAATTGTCAAAATCTTTCGAGACAGTTGTCCGAAAGCTAAGTGTGTAGTGTGTTCGATGCTCGGTGAGAATGAGCTTGATATACATCATTAAGGCATGTTTGTTTTAATTTATTGGCACATTGCTGTATTAGCTGGATGGGAATCGGCGAACAGTGTTGACCTAAATTCACTGAAACCAAAGTGTATCATCAAATTACACCATATCGGAATGCAATATGTATTACAGAAATCTGATTCACCTCTCTGTTTTTCAGCAAGTAAGCAATTCTGCTACTCGGCGACAACGCACGGTTTTCCAAATGGTTCGAACATCTGATTAAGTGCGCGTAGAACTTGTTGTATACGAGTCAATCCTAGACGGCTCGAAGCCGAGCCGTTCCTCTCTTCGTCCACAGGCAACGACTTGATATGTTATTTATCCAACGTGATCGAACAAATTCGTACTCAGTCGAGATAGATGAAGTCGGTTTTCTGTTTTACCCCTCTAAAGATAGAGCACTTTCTCCGTTGGTCTGCCCCTATTTTTCAGTGTTGTTTAGTGAATGCAAGCTCGAATCCCACTAGTGACACATATTGAGTGCATACTCTGCGTAGTGCTCGAAATATGTGAAACCAGTTTCGATCTTGATACCGAGAGAATTTATAAAACAATTTGGGTCTCCTTATACTATCTTACGCAGCACTATAACGGGTTTCCCTGTAACACGTCCATCAAGTGAATTTAAAGCTATTTGATAGACCAAACTATTTTCATTCAACTTGGCAACATCCTTTGTTCACAGAGAATTGCTCCGCGGACATTTTACGGGCTTTTTGCTTTGGCTCCCATATTATGCTTACATTTTACACAAAATTTCGGGAATGGCCCAATCTACATGTCATTCGTATAACCAGATCAGCAAATGTAGTTATTAGCAGCTTTTTGCCTTTATTACGTCGTTAACTATTTGCCTTTTTACTTTCAATTATGAAATGGCCTCGTACATAAAATGTTTAATATGTCTAACCCAATTGAATTCAGCCGCAAGCCGCTATCCTTTCCAAAACCAAATCTACAACGCCGTTTTACAGGGCAAGTGGCAAACCTTGAAAAAGAGTTGCTTGTTGATCTCCTGAAATTACCTTAAGGACCTTTTAGTCCACCTTCAACACCAACGAGTAAGGCCAACGTATGGCGCTCAGGTTTGCCCAAAGTCTCGTAAGCAACCAGTAAAAGCTCGCTGTTCTACTGTGATAACGGCATGACCTAGTCATGAATCTCGGCGGTTAACGTACAATTGTGCTACCGTGCTAGCCACGAAGCCATCGTAAAGCTAGTATTTGTTTATGTAAAAAGCAGCAGGATCACCGTATCTAAACGAGGGTTGTCTCGTGTATAAGAAGGTCTCTGGGGTCACCTATGCATGGAATCTGGACACCCTGCAACACTCTGGCTAGAATATCACTGATCCTTGCATGATGTTCGCTTACGTTCACCTACTCGCCAAAAAGGGTGTGCTAGCCACGTCAAGTTAGGTGCCTCTTTCAGACCTTTAAGCAGCCAATAGCAGTGCCTTGTGTGTGGTTTCGCACATTGCGCATCCGTCGAAAAGTATATATATTTCATTCGCATCTTATTGAGAGACTAAGCCCTCCAACGAGTTATTCCTTTATATACTGTTCTAAAAATTACTGAATAATGTTTCATAAAGCTATTTAATATTCATTTAAAATTTTCTCATTTGTCATAACGTCTATCCGCATGCGTTAAAATTTCGTTGCCTCAACGTCTAGAAAGATCATATTTTTCTCGTGATGGCCATTTTGTGACTCGTTTACCCGTGACGCGAAATGGGTTTACCTAGCGAGTTATGGCACTTTACGTATTTTAAGCAAATTATCCAAATACCTTTTAGACTCCATACGTACGAATGGCACGTAGTCTATACGAAGTATGACACGAAGGTACGTAATCTATCTCGACGGCATTCTATGATGTCAACAATTAGTCGCTTTCTCTACAGATATGTCTCTGTGTAATTGCCTATGAATAAAAACAATACGACCTGAGGTCGCCTGACAGCAAAATACACTAAGTTTCAGAAGACTCTGAGCAAATATTCAGGGACGCGTGCAAGATAGAGAACACTGGTGGAACTATTTGTGGCAATGAAGTCGTCAGAAATTGCTACTCGTTGTTGAGGTCGTCATATACTGCACAATGTTTTTCGGGACATTAAATTATTTATCAAGCTAATTGTCTGCCTACTGTATCCATTCTATATACTTTCGATGAC
>MNPL01008171.1:1191-12312 GCA_002081605.1 Tropilaelaps mercedesae | reverse complement strand
ATATATATATATATATATATATATATATATATATAACATTTCACAAGCAATTCCCATAGCGAATTACAATATCGTTCACACGAAATTCAATTTCAACTCCTACCTCTGTCAGCTAAACGTGTTCCGAAATAGCGAACAAATTAACCAACGTCACCTAACGAAGTCGACACTTTGCTACGACTCTTCTTTGCAATCTTCCATTTAGGACCGATTTCGTCAACGCCATTCTCGAAGGCGGTAGCGATAAACTGCCTGAAGCTGAAGGACCGGTCAAGAAAAAACCGAAAATTCTAGAGGAGTACAAGTGAGTATTCTCGTGCACATACAACTGCAAACCACTTCGAGCATCTCTCGTTGAAGTCCTCCCGCTATTTAGACACCCACCAACGAGTCCAACCGTCGAGTACGGTCAGCCCATTTGCAATGGTAAGAGAGGCATTTATTAGGACACGTAAACCTCTCCGTTGTTTTACTCGGAAACTGAACCGGATATGCAAAGTTCACATTCAACCAGCGCTGTTTCTCTTTCTCTCGTTTTGCGTCGTTAGTCCGGACGAGTATGCGTCTCGCAGTTCGATTCATCGGGTTGACACAGTGGACTCGTGTTTGCACGAGGTGGCAGTGCCGTCCGATCAAGAGTTTGTCCCCCTGGAGGTAAAACAGGGACCTCCTGCCCGCGAATATCCGTTCGTTCTCGATCCGTTTCAACGCGAGGCGATTCTCTGCATCGACAACGAACAGAGCGTTCTCGTCAGCGCGCACACGTCCGCTGGAAAAACGGTACGCCGTGTTATCAACTTAATTCGCCGAGGTGCTCAATTTTGATAGCAAGTTTGAGCACCCGGACAAACAATCAGATGCACATCTTTTTTTTCGAAAGTATGTAGGTTAGGGCAGTGAGAGGTTAGTCAGTAGATAGGCTGGAGCTGCTATGCTTAGAGATAATAGGTAGCAGCGATTGAGCACATACGCCACAGTTCAATTGCAGAACTTCGCCCTAATAACGTTCCGCCTGATAGCCTGCATGGCTGCGTAGAACAAAATTTCAAAATAGACGTTAAACATGCTTCTCTTCAAGACGGGCATCTCCATGGTTCGCGAATGATTGCTTGAAAACAAAAAATATATGACTGCAATGGGGTGTGCTTCCAAAAAGGTTCTTACTGCCTGTCGGAACTAATTTTCTCGTTTCGCTTTCTGCGTCAACAACAGGTCGTGGCTGAATATGCGATTGCCTTGGCGCTGAAAAATAAACAACGTGTTATTTACACCACACCGATCAAGGCGCTGTCCAATCAGAAGTACCGTGAATTTTACGAGGAGTTCAAGGACGTTGGTCTGATGACTGGAGATGTCACCATCAATCCGACAGCGTCTTGCCTTATTATGACGACCGAAATCCTGCGTTCGATGCTCTATCGGGGCAGTGAGATCATGCGCGAAGTCGGCTGGGTGATCTTCGATGAGATCCACTACATGAGAGATAAAGGTGCGCCTGAAGACGCGCGTTAGAAGTACTCTTCTTCTTAATTTCTTATTACCATTGTGTACCTGACTAAGTCTGATTGCATAGGAGCCCATTCATTTGATCGTCCTATTTGCCGACGCACTATCTACTTATTACTAGTCTTCTCTCTTTCGAACAACAACTAGCTCACATACTTTCGTGTTGTTGGACGCTTTCCTCAACGCTGCCACAGAGCGGGGGGTCGTATGGGAAGAAACCATTATCCTCCTCCCGGATAATGTCCACTACGTCTTTCTTTCCGCGACCATCCCGAACGCCCGACAATTCGCCGAATGGATTTGCTACCTACACAAACAGCCCTGCCACGTTGTGTACACCGAGTATCGCCCCGTGCCGTTACAACACTACATCTTCCCTGCCGGCGGCGACGGCCTTCATTTGGTCGTCGACGAGAAGGGCGTCTTCAAGGAGGATAACTTCAATCTCGCCATGACGACCCTGCAGAACGCGGCCGGTAACGCGAAAGGCGATAGCGGCTTACGCGGACGGCAAGGCGGCTTTCGCTCGGAGACCAACTGCTACAAGATCGTCAAGATGATCATGGAACGCGACTACAGCCCCGTCATCGTATTCAGTTTCTCGAAGCGGGAGTGCGAGTCGTACGCAACGCAGATGAGCAAACTCGACCTGAACACCGCCGACGAGAAGAAACTTGTCGGCGAGGTGTTCAACAACGCCATGGAGGTAAGGGCGAGACACTCGACCGACCTTCGAGTGAACGAACTCAAAGCCTATTCGTTTCGATCGCATTTGGCTAGTGAAGAAGGACTGTGCTGGTAGTCTGGTGGAGGTAAGGCTTCTTAATGAGCTCGACGCACTAGAGTTCGTCTTTTCGTGTTTCGGTTTCATCCAGGCCCTATCCGATGAGGACCGCGAACTGCCGCAGGTCCAGAACGTTCTGCCACTCCTAATGCGCGGCATCGCTATTCACCATGGAGGTCTGCTACCAATTCTCAAGGAGACGATAGAGATCCTGTTTAGCGAGGGATTGATCAAAGCCTTATTCGCTACCGAGACCTTTGCAATGGGACTTAACATGCCGGCTCGTACGGTGTTGTTTACCAATCCGAGGAAGTACGACGGACAGAACTTCCGTTGGGTTACCTCCGGCGAGTACATCCAAATGAGCGGACGAGCTGGCAGAAGAGGCCTGGATGACCGAGGTAATGTAATAATGCGACCAGCTTAGTTACAGCTAAGCTATAAATCACACCATGGACTCCGTCGCACTGCGGTTGCCTGTTCGGTAACAAGTTCCCGCTTCAGGGGAGCATTTGTACAACGAGTCGATGTTTTACCGCTCACGTGTGCGCGCACCCTTGTTCTTCTGCGTTCACCGTTGTTCCGGATTATAGTGCGCTTAGTTCGAAGTGCGCGTTGCGTAGTCAGCGGTACAGCGAACTGAGTAGTTATCGAACAAACAGGCTCGTTAAGGCTAGCCCTCGCCCGGTGAATATCTAAAACTGGCGCCGTTTTGCAGACGCGATTTTCTAATTAATTTGTTATTTTTTAGGTATTGTTATCCTCATGATCGATGAGAAGATGAGCTCGCAAGCCGCCAAGGATATCGTAAAAGGGGCGCCGGATGCTATTAACTCGGCGTTCCACCTTACGTATAACATGGTGCTCAATCTACTTCGTGTTGAAGGCATCAACCCGGAGTTCATGCTGGAGCGGAGCTTTTTCCAGTTCCAGAACTACGCTTCAATTCCGCAACTCTACCAGAGTGAGTTGATTCACCTCGAAATGTACACTCACACCAAATACCAGGTTACTGTTTTTCCTGAGGTGGTCGTGCCCGATGCATTAGTGCAATATAACGGGTGCACTTGTGACTGCGTTCGTCTGAAGCAATTCACTAGCGAACTCGCGCCAAAAATCCAAAGACGGACTAAAAGCGACACTATTACTAAAGTTTATCATACGTTTCTGCTATCGCGACGAACTCTCTCCACACCTATTTGTGTGTATGTGTGTATGCTTTTCGTTGCACCTTTCGTAGCTGAAAAGCTTTTTCGAACGTCTTCTTGCAAACTATTCAATCGAACCTATTTGGTGGGTGGTGTCTGTTTCCATTTTCGCATGAACAGGACTGGATGCCTTGCAAGAGCAGCTCGATGGGATAACGGTTGAGCGTGAGGATGAGGTAGCCACCTATTTCAAGGTTAAGCAGCAGCTGACAAAGAGCCAGTCCGAGCTTCGAGGGTATATCACCAAAGCGCAGTACATTGTCCCGTTCCTCCAGGCCGGCCGCATGATTCGCGTGAAGAACAAAAAAGACGACTTCGGCTGGGCCATCGTCATCAATTACAAGAACAAGAAAGTTCAGGCTAAGGTAGAAATCGCCGAACGTCCGCGTGCGCTTGCGTGTGTGTATATGTGGAGACCCGACACAAGGCCAGCTATTCTGCGAATACTGTCAATTTTGCATTAACTCTGAGATCCATTAACAAAAGCGTAAATTTGCACTGCTCAAGTTGTTGTAAGAAAAAATGATTCTCTAGCGAACGCGCCTCTGTGTGGCAATGCCCAGTAACCGCTGATAGCCTTGCGCTATTTTTGTAGTTTCTTTCTTCAATGCAGATGAAAAACACGGTTATTATGTCCAATATGGCGTAACATTCGCGTTGCCAAGTGTGGCGTGAACGCGAGACTACTTGAGAGTGCGTTTGTCGAATTTGGCCGAATCGACCTTACGTGCTTTGCATATGCGTATTTGTGGGTGTATTTCTGTGTATGCGCGTGTTTGTGTGTCTATGTATGCCTGTGTTCGCGTGTGACAACTCTAAAGTCGTTATCGGTTACAGAAACCGACGAACATACTGGATGAGGAGGACGTGCAAGTCATCGTCGAAGCGCTGATATACGTCTGTCCCGGCTCTACGGAGGTGGAGTCGATTAAGCCGCCGCCGAAAGGCGTCAAAGGAGAAATGCAGGTCGTGCCCATTCGGCTGGACCTGATAGAACGAATATCCTCGGTTCGTCTCCTCTATCCGAGTGACCTACGACCGCTCGATAGCCGCATGAGTGTGCTGAAGTCGATCACCGAAGTGGAAAAACGGTTCGACAAGAAGGTGCCCCTCCTCGACCCCATCGAAGACATGGACATCCAGGAGCCGGCCGTCAAAGAACTGGTCAAGGTAGGAAAGACAAATGTGCTCGAATTGTACCCTTTAGATAGCACTTTCCCAACGGAGCGCCGCCGGGTGGAGTTCAGAGCCGAAGGCCTATTCTCTCTCCAAAATTCTGCAAAGGCGCATGATCGAATCCGCACGCGAACTCCCCTTTTTTTACGGTTCGTTAAGATTCACACGCGAGACCAGCATGGTCAGAGATTGTGTGAATGTGTGTGTACGTAAATAAATGCCCGCTGGTTAATTCACGATCTGAATTTTACGATTATTTCGCATTTAAGCAAATCGCTGCTTTGGAAGAACGGTTGTGGAGTCTCCCGCTGCACACGGAGCCGAACCTCGAGACGCTGTACAAAGCGTACGCAGGCAAACAACAGGTGGCCGATCAGGTGAAGCAGTGCAAGGTCGACATTCGAAAGGGAAAGAGCCTGCTGCAGATGGACGAGCTGAAGTGCCGGAAACGCGTCCTCCGAAGACTTGGCTACTGTAACAATGCCGACGTCATCGACGTTAAGGGCCGCATCGCATGCGAAATAAGCACGTGCGTCACCATCTCATATGGCTGCGTTGTTTTTCGCCTGAATTCCTTCTACCATCGTCAGGCGACAGATATGCTATCCGTACAACTATATAGTGATCTGCCATAATTATCACCCCGCAGTGGAATATCCCCCAGTAACAACCCTTGCCCAACTGCAGCCCGGCGAACTTCCCACCAGCGGTTGTCGACGAGTTTCGGCTATCTAACATTTCACACTTTGATCGAAGCACACGCCTGCGCCAACGAGCGTAGTAGCGTTAACACTGAGGGGTAATGTCGAGACCTACTGAGCACGTCATGCAGTACATGCACTAATCAGGGGTGTGTGGTTCTTCGCCTAAATAGACACTGTAGGTTTGCAAGGTTCGTGAGGGGCCCCCCGTCGACGATTGTCTAGTTCACTTTCGACCCTCTTTGTTGTATTGTTTTTTTCGCTTTTCATGTCACTTTCTGCCGTCCAGTGCCGACGAGCTTCTGTTAACGGAGATGATCTTCAACAACGTGTTTAACAATCTTAACCCCGCTCAGTGCAATGCCGTCCTGTCGTGTCTCGTGTTTCAAGAGAAGAGCAACGAAATGCCGAAGCTGACGGAGGAACTGATGCAGCCGCTACGGCTTATGCAGGACATGGCCAGACGAATCGCTCAGGTAGCTGGCCTTCTGAAGCTCTGCGCTAGTTGGTCGATAGTAGGATTGGCGACTGAGACTGCAGATTCACGTCGTGTGTGTCCAAATGACTGGCCGTTTAGACTCAATGGTTTGGTTATTATTATTATTATTATTATTATTATTATTATTATTATTATTATTATTATTATTATTATTATAAAGCTGCGAACCTGTCGAGCAAGTTGTCCTAACGCGCGCGTAATTCCTACGATCTTGCTGCCATCCAAACAGGTGTCTCGTGACTCAAAGTTGGAGATCAGCGAAGAGGACTACATCGACCAGTACAAGCCACATTTGATGGACGTGGTATTTCGCTGGAGTAAAGGATCGTCATTCGGCCAAATCTGCAAGATGACGGACGCGTTTGAGGGTTCGATTATTCGTTGCATGCGACGGCTCGAGGAGCTGCTCCGCCAGATGGTGCAGGCGGCGAAAAGCATTGGAAATACGGAGCTCGAGACAAAGTTCAGCGAGGGTGAGTATTCTCTAACGGAGGGTACAACTGTCTCATGACCCTCGGTGCTGTCCTTTCGGGTCAGTTCCGGTAACTATGCGACTAGCGTACGCATGTCGAGGCCCGCAGCGAGTCTAGACAGGTCAATTCTGATAGGCTTGCAGTATTTAGATTTTGTTTCTCAGTGACCCGTCCCCCAATCTCTTTTTTCGGAGACATGATAATCCTTCAAATAGACCGAATCCCTAGAGTGATTTCCGTCGTGGTCACTTACCTGCTACCGGGTCTTATCAGAAGCTGCTTGCTCGCTCTTTCACTTGATCTCACGACCCATCTATTGCCCGCCTGTCCCCAGCACCTTCGCATGATGACCCATTCGACTTCATCCCCGCTGATGTGCTATGCAATTAACGATTACTCGCGCTGATTCATCATGGCGGCACATTAATGTTTTACAGCGATTAAGCTCATCAAGCGCGACATCGTCTTCGCCGCCTCACTCTATCTGTAGAACTGAGCTCGGTCGTAGAGTGAACGAAGTCGGCGAACACCGACAGAAAAAAATTGTCACAAAGGTAAGCGAAAACAGAATGGGCCCCTGATCTCTTTTTTGCCGAAATTCTCGCGCGAGTGCCGAACCGTAGCGGCGATCGGGGGGCGTCAGTGCTAGCTAGTGTCAGAGCGTTAGATGGGTGCGGGCGTTTTTATCGACATACAATGCCCACGTCTCGGAGAGGCGCGGGCAACTGGGACCCGACGGGGCGGTTGCATCCCTCCGTCAAACTACGATATTGTCTGTGCCGTTCGAGCGGCGCCGGACCGCGCATCGTCGACTACGGTCTCGTGCCAGTAATTCGGTAGCACTCAAGTTCATGGGCATTTAGTTGTGTACATACGAAATGTTATGAACCGATCTGAACGAAAGGGTGGTTGGGAGAGGGAGGTGGCTTGAGCCAATAACGAGGAGAACTCATCACCGCTTCGAACGTCCGACAAGTTGACCGTCTGCGCAGCCTCCATTGAGATACCCAGGACGCTATCCTGAGTGTCGAACTTCGACGGTTGCACAATCGGTGATGTTACCTCGTGTGCGCTCGAACATCACCGATCGGGCATTGCGCGGTCATCATGTACATTACCATGAGCGAAAGAAGCTAGCAACGATATAAACTATAACGAGGCATGTGTGTATATGTTAACGGTAAATAAATAGACAACAACTATTGCCAAATTTACGACGCGTGTTGTGACTCAGGTAGTTGCGTTGCCTCCGTAATGGGGGAAGTCTAGTGGAAACAAGATGCGGCCCGGAACGGTTTTTCCAGAGGCTCGGTGTTTCCAAATCGCGAGAAAGGCGCCTACAACTTAAAAAGAATATACGGCACACGATGCTGTGAACGATGTAGAATACAAAAACGAATCAAACCAATTTTAACAATGTAGCGCTATCCTACAGAAATTTCATAAATGAGAGAGTAACCTGCCCTGGTTCTGAACTTCGACCGAGCCTATTTTACTGTTGGTTGCCAAATTCATCACATTTTATGGAACGACTACTTTGGAAAACGTCAGACGGTATTTCGGCTGCCTCAAGAACCTTCGGCTTCGATATGCACTCGTCTAAATCGGTGTTTCAAGGGGTACGGGGTATTCTAACCAGATTTCTAATACTGTTTGACGAGCAAGTAGGTACAGGCATGAATTCAACAGATACGACATTTCCAGCCACCGTTCAACGACTTCGCCACGTAAGCGAGATTCCGCCGACCCAGCGACACATGAACACGGCAACGAATCAACGAACTACTGGCATTTATTTCAACCATGTAATATAACGATCGGTGGTACGGAACTCTATTGGTGTAATTGTACAAAAACGAGAACTCTCACTCAATACGCACACGAATATATACATATATACAGTGTCACACAGGTTGACCCTTTTCGGTTGAATCTGGCCAACGATTTAATACTGCGACGCGTGAATTACGCCCAATGCGTGTCTTCCTTGATAGCTGCCGCAGTCGTCAATTTCTTGAGTATTCGTTACCATCAGGATGCTCCCATCCTCAAGGTTTCCATTCTCAACGTATGTTATCCTCAACGTACCGAAAACTGCCCACGGTAACGAGGTACGTGAACCAGCTGCAGTTACAGCCAACCATCTGCTGGGTGGCTGCATCACCTGCGGGCGGGCGCCACGTTCACAGCCAGCCGCCCCCATCAGTTTACTGCAGTGCCTGTTGCACAGCGGCGGCCAGCTGATCCATCGGCTGCGCCTGCTGCTCGGGTGGCTGCTGTACGACGTGGACGACCACTTGTTGCACTTGCGGCTGGTGCAGAACCCGCTGAATTCCGTGCGTCGCCTGAGGCTGGACAATCTGGCGGACCACCTGCGCAGACTGCTGGAGCTGCTGGAGCTGTGCCTGGATGAACAGCTGCTGTTGCTGCTGTTGGAGGTGTTGTTGTAGTTGCTGTTGCTGCTGTTGTTGAAGCTGTTGTTGCTGCTGCACTTGTTGTTGCTGCTGCAGTTGTTGTTGCTGTCGGACCACCTGTACAGGCTGACTGGCTTGTACCTGATGGCCGGGTTGGGTTTGCTGAGTATTGAGAGACGTCGGCAATTCTTGCTGTTGTCGTTGCTGTTGTTGTTGTTGTTGTTGTTGTTGCTGCTGCTGCTGCTGTTGTTGTTGCTGTTGTTGTTGTTGTTGGGGCGTGTCGGTCGCCGATGCGCTTAACTCCTCGCGTAGATGCTTATCCCCGTTTTCGTCTTGGCCTGACGAGCTCAGCTTGGACACTTTGCTAGTCGGTCCGTCATCTCCTTGGACGACGGCCGTCTCTGCGGGACGCTTCGGGCTGACGTACAACTTAAACTCGGCCGTCTCGCGCCCGTCAAGCAAACGCTTGAGGCGCGCCCCCTCGGTCAGATGAGATATGGTTGAATACGGCGTGAAGTGGAACTTCTCTTCGAGATAGCCCTCGCAGAGGGCCCATGCGATCAGGTGGCCGACGTGCTCTCGCACTACGCTCGGAGCGTTCTCTTTGTTCAGGCGCTTCCTGAAGAGGTCCATCAGCTTCCAGCCGGTCACTCGTTGGCCCTGCGAGGACTGCTCTTCAAAAATCGTCGAAAACAACTTGATATGCTCGGTCACGTCGAGCGTCTGGACCTTGACAGGGTTCCGGCAGTTGTCGCACATCGCCTCCGCGTTCCGGCATCCGATCGGCTCGTCGGCGAAGCCTTCGGTGAGCGTCTCACGCAGAAGCTGCCGTCGACACGTGGACCGATCAAGGCAATACTTGATCATTCGGTAGAGATAGCGCAGGCCGCTCTTGTCCGAGAAGACGAGTGACGACAGCCGGAACACGTCCTGAAACTTGAACATGCAGTAGGCCTGGGCGGGCTGGCCGTCCCGGCCGGCGCGGCCACTCTCGATGTAGTAGTTCTGTAGGCTCTTCGCTATCGAGTAGTGGACGACGAAGCGGCAGTCTGCCTTGTGGATACCCATGCCGAAGGCCGCCGTTGCCACGATGACCTGTATTTTACCGGTGGCCCACTGCTGGTGCACTTTGCTCCGATATTCCATCTTCAACTGGTGGTGGTACGGCTTCGCCTTGATGCCGTAATCCTTGACGAGGACGGTGGCGACGTCCTCGGCGTCCTTCACTGAGAAGCAGCACACCATACCAGCCTCGCCTGGATACCGGTTCTGGATCATCTTGGCGATCTCGCCGATGACGTTCTGCCGGCCCGACTCGATGAAGTTGACCTCGTAGGCGACGTTCGGCAGGTCAAGCTCCTGTCGAAGTAGCACGCGCTTCTCGAGGTTGAGAGCACTGGCGATGTCAAATAGGATGGGTTTACTGGCCGTCGACGTCAGCAGCAACATGGGCACGCCCGGATAGCTGGCGCGCATCGTCGACAGCGCCTGGTAGTCGGTTCTAAAATCATGGCCGTGCGACGCACAGCACTGGGCCTCGTCCACGACGATCAGAGCCAGCATTTTCTTGTCGAACGCCTTGGCGACCTTCGCCATGAATAGCTTGCTTTTGTTGATCTTGTCGGGGGTGACGAACAGCAGCATTTTGTCTTTGGGCGCCTGCTGCTGCTGGAACGCCATGCGCACGATCACGTGGTTGAGGTCCTCCTTCGACAGGTTGTTGTGGACGCCGAATGCCGGAAAGGTCGGGTCCCGCGCGGAGATCGACATTAGCTGGTCCTCCATCAAAGACGTGAGCGGCGTGACGACGAAAACCAGGCCGCGCAGGTGCATCGCGGCCAGCTGGTAGATCAGGGATTTGCCGGAGCCGGCAGGCATCACCACGGTGCAGTCATTCCCTGTAGATCAAGCAGGCGATGGAGACACATGTGTTGTCGCTATGAGTACCGATTAATCGTTTGCTTGATGCCGTCTGTTTGATAGAACTCCGCATACAGCTGCTAGGAGTGCCAGCCAAACAACTGCCATGTGACGTGTATACTGTCTCGACCATCCAACCAAAAAAATTAACGCCGTATTGGTTTCTATAGAACTAGAACCCTATAAACTCTAGGTAAGCTTGGTTAGGCTATACTTTTTTTCCATCGGCTACGAGAAACTAGTGATGTATTTCTTAACAACTATTTCTCTCAACCAAACTGTCTCATTATGATACGTATACAACACAAGAACAACGCCATGCATAAATCGCGCAACCGCACTTGATCAGTACGGCTTGACACTATACCTACCTGACAGTATAGCGTTAAGAGCTGCCTCCTGCACGCCCCGAAAGTTCTGGTAACCGAACTTCTTGTGAA
>MNPL01008167.1:861-46570 GCA_002081605.1 Tropilaelaps mercedesae | reverse complement strand
TATATATATATATATATATATATAATGTTTTCCCATTTACCGTGTCCCACCCCGCGGTTTCATCCCACGTGGACGCAGCGTCATCGTTATTATTCATAATATTTAAATATAAAATAACATAGAAGTAGTAAAATAACTTGCGTTAATATACAACATTTCGCTACTTGAACGTTCCTCGTCTGTTTCCGGAGTTTCCACGAACACCGCTTTCTGCAACAGTTGAAGTTCCATCCTGCTCAAAGCAACGCAACTGGTGGGTCATTTCATCATACGTGGCGCTCTATTCTCTTAGCAATATTGTGTTACCCTTCCTACCTAAAAATAAATTATGTAAAAACCCTCTCCGTTTGTAACAGCAATAGGCCTAATTTCTGGCAGTGTTCTTTAATTACAAAAGCATCTTCCACAGGCTTTCAGTATCATAGCCATGGCCTTGCCTAGAGTCCAGATCCCATGCACCGGAAGTTTATGAGTTTTCACTGTGATCATTATCCAAAGTACACCTATTGCCCTAACACTAAGACAAAAGCTTTGTTTGGAATGGTATCGAGGTTGACATTGTGGCCGATCTTATTCCGACCGCATTGCATTTCATTCAAATTGTTGTCACGGCAAAACAATCAAAGATTGACATAATATGTACCTTTTGGGGCTTTTCCGAGAGATTCTCGTTCCCAACATCTCATGTTCTTGCTTCTTCTCCCTAGGTGTAGCGTTCTCAAAAAGCAAAACGTGTTATGCAAAAAGTACCATGGACGTTAAATTTTGGCTGATAGTCAACCCTAAAAATATTATATGGAGCGGTCTGGGTTTGCCTTGTGTTAGTTTGGTCTAATTTTATATATGTTACGGCTGACTCCTGCCCCTGATAGCATATTTCCTACTGTGTCAAATTTATCTTCCCGGCGCTGATCTCGTTCTTTGAAGGCAATGCTAAAATGCCCTAGGTCATCAACCTATAAATAAGAACATGCCGTATTATAAGTATAGTTTTACCTGAAAATTTACGTTTTACTGTACTTGAACTAACAACAGGCTTAAAATAAGTGTATTACAATAATATTACAGTATTACAATAATTCAAAACCAAATGAAAAATATGTTATAAATTGCATTATTAGTATGGCTTTCTCATTGGTAGTTGTAATACTGAGATTGAAAAAGTCATGCCCAGTGAACTAAATGGCTCTATTTGAAAACTATTATTGTGCTTTAGGCTACTAAGCCTTGAAAAATTGCTTGTGATCTCTGGCGAGCCATTGTTATCTTTTCCTAATAGCTAGTAATCTCTGATAAGCAGGATTATGTTTGCCTGAACTCATTTTTTGAGAAAATATTAGTCAAGATTCATTAATCAAATGCTTTGTCTCGTATCATTCAGTCGATAGATGTACAGATAACAGATGTTTATTACATATCGCCTTTTATGTCTTGTATGTTAATTGCCATTTCACTAAGTGTCGATGAATCACTGTGCAGTCGCAAGGTCCATAACATCTACGATGACTATCTGCGGTCATTCGCTATCAAACTCGGACACTGTCCTTATCATCAAGATACGGCCGACTAAAAGCGACTCTCTGCATCGGCCCATACTACATTTTCCCGTGAAAAAGAAAATTACCGTATTCATATTTGGTAGCCCACTCGGTGGAGCATCAATTCCTTGAAGGTTCATTACGTTTCTCATTCAACAGTCGATATATTTACGTTTGCGTAGCCCGGCTGTAAAAAGTAATTTCATTTTTATGTGAATTGTGCGAATGAGACTGTACGGTCCGCCTGTATTCAATTTAATGTAATGCACCTTATGAAATCTTTAGAGGAATAACGCAACCAAACCACCAGATTGTAGTATATAACAAAAAACCAATTCAGACGAATAGAAACTCATTCTTTTAATGCAGAAATAGTAATAAAATTTCGTTAACCGGTGAGCTATGCGTTAAAAAAGTAAGCTGTTGAAAAACTTTTATCTAGATACTTTTTGTACACTGTATGAGATGTTGTACAGAACGATCGACAACACAAACCGGCATTACACCAAACTATTTCTTGTGCTATAGAAATTGATTAGCAAAATATATAATTCCGTTCTTGTATCTGTTCAAAGTTATCTTTATTAGCATTGTCATCAATAACATAACAATATCGGAGGTGTGGCTATCTGCTTGCTTCCAAAAGTACCATATTTTAAGTAATATTATTCAACTTCATTAAAACATCATTATTTCCATTTCTAATAGCATTGCCATAGTGTGCTTCCCCTGTAAATTAATGGGTGGTGGTATTTTAGAATGCCACGAGTGGCGCATATAACAACGAATTAATATGTCAAATCAATATGCTTACAATTTGCCTAATTTATTTACACATCCGTTAAGTCATACGTACACGTTCTCACAACGTTAGCTCACAGTCAGTACCATGTTTTAATCTCTCTTGAAGATAGAACTTTGAAAAGAGCTGCTTTACCTCTAAACAGGAACATTCTTAATGCCTTTATTTTTCTTGCAAACACCCCACATACTCTTAGACTAACTTATTCAAATAGTCAGATACGTACTAAAATGGACACTCGATTCAGAAACCTCAACCATTCCGCAGCTTTTTTTGCAAAGAAAGTTTAAGAGTGTCAAAACAAACTGCCACTCGCTGTTTTGAGAGAAGCTACATGAGGGAAACCCAACTTCTCCGCAAGGAAGACTACAGCTTTCATTCCTCTGTAAGAAGTAACAATATCAACATAGCGACCAAAAACGTATTTGTATAGAACCAAAATGATCGTGGACTTGTTATTACTTCCCAAGTGTTGTTTTCTTATGCTTGTAATGTGTTAAATAATTATGAATGAAGCAATTACTTAACGCTTGTTATACAAATGCATTATACATGAAGAGTACATATTTTTGTGGACCCTTCGCCTCTCACACTAATAGTCATTAATATTGTCGGCGCTCAAGAACTTATTCTTTTGGGCTATGCCATACATTTCCCACCGAAAAGCCGCTATAGCATATTTGTCACTTGTTCGACCCTTTTGATTAGAAAACAATGCGAGAGATACTAACCACGTTACCTACCACAGAGATAATAACCTCTGGAAAGTGCATTTCGTCATTATCCTATCAGTTAGTTAATTAATACTATTTGATATCCTCAGGGTTGCTTTAACCCGCCAGGCTCAAAAAGGGCCAATGTAATTGGTCCAGGCATTTTACGAGAAGTTACCTAATAACTACTATTTCCTCATTAAGTCTCTCATGTCTTCCCGTGCATTTACCCCCTTTCAAAAGTTTGATTATTTGGAACAAAAGATCCGCGGAGATTGTGTTACTGTTGTCATGCTAATGTTTATGTATGATGCATGCAACTTCTAATAATTTCTAGTAAGGCAAGTAATTAAGACTCAGCTGCAACGAGTGGAATTTTCGACTTGGCCATCTCCGTCGCCTTTTTAGCCTTTTCCTTGAGCTTCTCGGTAGCTTGATGGACAGCCTGTTGACTGGCCACTCGTGCTCCCATGGGAATATTTTGGCCCTGACCAGCAGCGTACAGTTGCTCGAGAACGTGCACAAAGCCTAGAGTGGCTTTTTGCGTGTTAGACTTGAATCTCTCGAATCCAAACTTTGTTACGATCATCGAGACACCAGCCAGACTGGACGAGATCCATGCTTGGCGCTCGCAGATGGTTCGCATGTGTGGGCTTGACGGATCTGGGCGATATACGCATTTCTCCTCTATTTGCATGACATTCTTGAGGCCAATGTTCCGTGTATATGTCGTAATGGTCTAAAACAGTACTTGAAAACGCCAATTGCTTAGTAATTATAAATCGCCAAATCGTAAAAACCAGCCAGATTTCTGGCTAGTTGAAGTTAAGGAGAAAATCAGTGATATTTTAGTTTTTAACCAATCGCATTCGTAGAATTCTCCTAAGTAGACCCATATTGAAAATGAATGTTTTTATTGTTCTAAAGCGTATATAAGTTACGAAGGAAATCCCGTATAAAATAGGATTTAACGAATGCACATTTACAGTTGCGTTAAGTTGCTCAATCTAGAGCCTTGCTAATCCGTATTGATATAGACGATTTCTATAAAAAGGTTTATATATCCATAATGTTACAGCCTTTTTGGTAGAAAGTAACTACTTTTCAAAGAAATCCCTAATTATTTATCAGACAAAAATCCGCATGTTTTACCTGCAAAACATACCTTGGAGACAGGGTCAACGATGCTTTCCTCTACGATCTTAGCTGTATTTCCGATTTTGCCCACAATATATTCCCCAAAACGTGGCATCGGATTGGTCTTGATTAACAAGCGCTTAGTCACCAACGAGCCTATAAATAGCCACGATACTTATTCTTTTAAGCATCCAAAAAGATTAAAGGCAATACTAAAAAAGAACATTGAATGAATAATAACTACAATAAAAAAAGCTAAAGGATTCAATCGAATACAAACCATCTCGTGTAATGTATCTGCTGATGATGTCCTCGGAAAGGACGTGTGCGGAGTGCGGATTGGGATAGCGTCTCCAAAAGCCTCGGCTTACGTCCTCCCAGCTGAAGTTGAATGCATCTCGGCTACATATGAACCTCGTCATCTTGTCCACTCCGCAATATCAGATCGAAAGGTGATTTTGTGGCGCGGTAGGTGCAATGGCCAGTAAGTGCTCACTAAAAACTGACTCACTAATGCGTTCCAACGCCTGCGTCTATTATGACTGCTACCGCCGTCAATACGAGTGGCCGCCAGCTATTATATTAACAAATAAGAAATTTACATAGACCTAAGGTTAGACTTTCTGGCTAGTTAGTTAAGTTGCATTAGAAAGCGATCTAATTATAAATCCGTGCGTAACAGTCCTTCACTAATGACGGCGAAAATTACTTGAACACGCCTAAAACAAACTGAGCAAAACATTTCTACTGCCAGTAGGCCATAGATAATAGACAACATTTTACACATTGGTTTACACATTTGTTTCAATCTTAGTGCTTTGAATAACCATAAAAACAATTGAAAACAAATCTAAATGAAACCTACGTTTGGTCAATCACCGTCATGAATAAGGTGTAGAAATGTTCCAAGAAAGAATTCGAAAAACTGGAATTATTCGTAGTTTTAGTAAAATCTCCGCAACTAGCCCCAGTTGACGCCGCTCTCATAATTTGGTAAAGGTTCCAAGAGCCTATTCATTGAAAACATCATAAGTAGTGCATAGGCTAAACCGGTCATCAACGTTTAGCAATATTTTAAAAATAGCTTTTGCAGACAAACAGCCACCTCTTGTGGCTTGAAACCTGTAATTGTGGCTCATGAGGCACACACGCTGAAGTCGCTTTATTGTAGCTAACTTAGTAAGTTTCTACGCAAGTCTATCTAAACTCTTCTTCGTTTGACTTTTCATCAATCGTTAGCTGCAGGAGCGCTCCTTAACACATTTCAATTCAGGTGCACTATAGCGTCATAGAAAAGATTAGAAGAGCATTTCTGGACGGAGCTGCTTTCATGCTATTCAGTTTAAACATGCTTGCGAATATTATTTATTGTTAAAGTTCACCACCGCACACTCAACTGTGTCGAGATGATCGTCTCGAGAAAATACCCCCGTTTAAATCTAAGGAATATTTGTTATATAAAAAACGTTATCGAAATAGCCACGATGTTAGCGTTGATCGTACAACATCACGAAAAATGTATTTATTAAAAAATTGTGTTACCGTGTAAGTATTGAATCTGCTTTATGACGGGTGCCTCTGAGGGAATAATAACTGAGGGATTTTTATATTAAGCATCCATATTTTTTACTAGGATCACTCACTGTACGTAATTATTATAGCGTAATAACTGATATTTACGTTATGCTTAATGAGCACATCCAAACACCTGCCTTGAGTACTGCTTCTGTCTTGATCATAGTGAGTCTGAGCATTGTGTATGACTAGACCCTGACGTGCGCATGTCTTTACGATTCATGTAATTTGTTCAACCGTGCTATTTGGACTTTGAATTGTAAACAACAGCAAAACTGTCCGTTTCTCTTTACGAGCGATTGATAGTGCCAGTTGAAGAAGAGTCCGGCAAAAAGTAGCCAGTGGATGCAATAATTCAGAAAGAGGCAAGAGTACAGAGATAATAGTTGATAATTGTTGAATACATTGTGAAGACTGTTAGTATTCAGATACCGATATAGCGCAGTTTCGGATTGTTGAACGAACCCCTGCCAAAGCAAAGGGGTGTTATTGCACCGGGAAATAATTGAAGACCGTGTTTTAATGAACCACTTACTTTTACCAAATCAGGAGAAATCGAAAGAATCGTTTCTATGAGATGTATGCAAAAGTAGATATCGCACACTTCTGCGGTCTTATTGATAAATAAAAGGGCTATATACTGCAATTTCTGAGTATATTTATGAACATTTCAAGATGCTTATGCGCACTGTCGACGCTAACTAGCAGACATTAGAACAACGCCATTAATCTAACAGCCCGATTTCCATGCATCGATGGATAAAGTATTTAAGCAAATATGGATCAAAGTGTACAAATCGTTTTGGAGAAATGGGCCCGTATTTGACGTAACTCTTACAGATTATTCTAAGGAGCAAAATTTAGTCAATATTATTACTATACTTCTGAACTCACCATCTTTCTGACAAAGACAAACGCTTCATGTATCTAAACAGTAGATGAATAATACCTTCATAACTAAAAACCAAAAAATAGCACAAATATGCGCCTTAAGGGAAGTTGAATAATTTAGAAAAAGATAGCACACGGCTTGTCTATTATTAAGAAATACTATTTTTTTCTTTATAGCCATTGTAGTACGTATGTCGTAGACTTGGCTCTTTAATAATAAAATATAGGTATATAAACTTTGTGTGAAAAAAAAATATATATATATATATATATCTCAGATCTCGCAAGAGCAGGCAACTAGTGCGGGTTCATTATGGGTTTAACATGGTAAGTTCTAGCAACATGTTACCAAATATTAGGACTTTCAAATTATTTTATATGGGTTCAAAATCCTTTTTGGGTCCATAGTCCTCTTGATGATAGCCATTGTATTTAGCCAGTGGGCATTCCTCTGCAGCGGCAAATATTTTTTCTTGAGTAACCCTATACCGTGTTCAGCGCTGATACTCCCGCCCATCTTAACCGTCTCTTCGTACACAAACGGTTCTATTTGTGCGAAAAGCTGGTCACTATACTCATCCGCTGTGACGTTAAGATGAACATTGCTATCTCCCATATGACCAAATACACAGACCCTTTTGGCCAATCCTTTCACGCGAGGCTTAAGCTTTTCACCAAGATCTATGTAATTTCTTAGAGGTACCGACATGTCATATTTGAAAACATAACCGTCCTTTTTAATCGATTCGGAAATGCGTTCTCGACGCTGCCAAAGCTCAGCTACGCCTCGACCATCACTGCTGGCGACTCCATCAGCGACCACACCCCTGTCCATAATATTTTCGACAAATCGGTTGAGAGAGCTCTCAATTACAGCCCCATCGCTTCCCTGTATCTCTACCAGAACGTAAAACGAATATGGCTTGCCTAACGGATTAGTAATACCAACATTATCTTCAACACATTGCAGAGACGAATGATCAAACATTTCCAACGCTGACAAAAACTCTGCAAGGCCATTCTTAGCCATTTTGTAGACGTCGAGCACACGCTCAAAATTATCACAGCCTAAAATCGCCACGCTATTAAATGCCGGTCGGGATGGCAGCATCCACGCGATCCTTGTCACTACACCGAGAATGCCCTCTGATCCTATAAACAGCTGTTTCATGTCCACACCAGTGTTGTCCTTGCGCACATTGCTAAGACCGTTTAGAACAGTTCCGTCAGCTAAGACGGCCTCTAAGCCAATAACTGACCCGTGCAGAGAACCGTATTTAATTAGCCGCAGTCCACCAGCATTCGTCGAAATATTGCCGCCTATATGGCAAGAACCCTTGGCAGCCAAATCAAGCGGGACAGTAAAACCAAGCGAAGCGACTCGCTGGTCCAGAGATTCCAACACCATTCCGGCGTCCACAACGGCGATGCCTGGAACCGCACAGGCGATTAACAAATAAAAAATTCAAATGCCATAGACTGGATACATAAACCTGTGAACGAAATTGGACGGAAAACTGCTGCAGCCTTATCACAAAATAAACGGACCCAGCCGTTGGCAAAATGTGTACTAAGAAGAACAGTTTTAAAATCCAGTTAGCTTGCGATTTACCAAAGCTTCAATTGCCAACCACCAATGGGTCAGTCACTCACCAGTGAGATCATCCACTTCGTGGAGTTTATCCATTCGACGAGTGGACAATACAATTTCATCGAAAACCGGAACGCCGCCTCCTACAAGGCCTGTGTTTCCCCCCTGCGGTACAACAGCCAGGCATCGGTCATTACAGAAGCGAAGTATCTCCGAGACTTCAGCCGAATTTCGTGGAAGCAGTGCCACACGCGAGGAGCCTATAGGTAGGCGTCAGTAAGGCATATTAGTAGCCATTGTAAGGAATATCTTAAATAATTGTAAGGCGAAAGTCATACACGGCTATGCCCCACATCGGGGTGTAAGTGACAACATTTTCTCAAATAGGACTTTAAAGTCCTTATACGAAAAGATGCGTTGTAGTCGTATTTTGAAAACGTATGTCAACTGAGGGAATTTTGTTGTCACCGTTGTTCGTGACATTCAAGTCACCTTGGAATGTGTTGAGCCAGTCCTTATTATAAGAGCCGAGTTCATCAGGATCCGTAACTACTCCTTGTGTTCCTAGGAGTCTTTCGAACACGGTCACGTCTTTATCTTGTATCGCGCTAAACGAACCTCTTGTTTCTGCTACGCGAGCTTGCCGAGCGAGAGAAACATTCAAGTACCGTTTACCGATTTGCCAACGGTTCAAAATCATTATAAAAGTCGTTGACGTTCAACCTGCGTTGACAAAAATACGTGTGCTAACCGTAAATTCAGTATTGATACTGTGACCACGCTGCATGCGTGGACAAATACGTACATCGCAGATGACATGTAGATATAAATAAATAGCAATGTCTGATCAGCCATTCAATCAACACTTATTTTACTGCGACCTATATGTATTAGCCGGACAATCAATACATATAGGACATCTAGAATACTTGACTTCACAGATATAGCCTGCCAAGACCCCACAAATGCATGTCTTCCTGTTAAATCTATAGTTAGAAAGACGACTTTATTTTACTGGTTTATTCAGACTTACATCAGGTCACATATTACCCTAAATATGAAAATGATTATAGATATGGTGGGAAATAGGCCGTATTTTCCATCATATCTAGCCCTGTGCTTTTCACTCTTTCTAAAAATGCCACTGGCTCAAATGAAATTTCTAATGTCAGAACTCGCTATTTTCTCGCAAGATTAGTATAGCCCCGATATAAATAACGTTCGTTGAGATAACTAATATCAATCAACAACTTATATAGGACACGACAGCTTTACTGAAAGGTCCCAAACCCGAACAAATATAGGGTTCAGACACCATACGAATATCTATGCATTATCAGCACAACATAAATCCACAGTTACAAGTGTTCTAATTTAACAAAAAACAAAGTAAACACAAAAATGCAATACCTACTTTTTTCCAATTCAACCCTAGTACGGCGGTTTACGTGGTTAAGCAAATGACCACTGTCCACAGAGGAGAAAGCCGCGCATAACAAGTGCGTCGTCAGGACTGACGCTAGTCGAATAATGCTGATAAAGGCAGAGAATACGTTTCTGCGCCCAACAGCTACGAATATTCGCATGTCAAAGCAACAAATGCAACTTGAACCTACACCGTGATTATGATCTATGATAGATAGTCAATGTGCTGCGTACCTTCGCCCAGATGAGAATCCAATATGACAGTTTTCTTGGCTGCAAAACGTGTTCAAATAAAGACTCGTTTTTTCGCTAGCTAGCATGCTCAGCTGAAGGGCACACACTATTTACACATTATTCTATGCAAAGCCTTCGCCGGGCTTGAATTGTTCGACGCGGGCATATAAGCGGATAGCATAGAAGTTTGTAAATACCAATGACATACTTTTAGACGAAACTAAATAAAACGATGTTATTATTATTATTATTATTATTATTATTATTATTATTATTATTATTATTATTATTATTATTATAAGGTAAAGAAATGCCTAACTAGTCTCACTATGGATCATATTTACGCGTAAAGTGTACCAGTTGTCATTCCTGTTTTGCCCATGCGATGGAACCAATATCATAATTCGGAAACACAACGCTCAAATTTTGGTTTGTATTTCTGACCATCGGAAGGAATAACCCAATCCGGCTAACCCAATCACCCAGTGTTCAAACCTGAGGTACCGAATGGATGGGGCTACAGCAATCCAGTGGTTACACATCAAAAGACGAATTTACTGAACATAGAGACTACTTCAAATATTATAATCATAAAGCAAAAAGACCAGGCGGCAAAATGGCCGGCTAAGACGCTTCCAGTGCTGCGAAAGCTATGCTAAATGTGAATTTGACAACTGCGTAGCCCGAGAGTGAATCCGTGGAGACCAACACGGCTGTGATATTGAATGCGCGCTCGGGGAACGGCATTGTCCGTGACGTTCATACTAATATCGAACTGGTAAATCATAGCGTCAAAAATGGATAACAATAGAACCAAGTAATCAACTGAAACACGGAATTAATAGAAAGTCAAACGTCAAATCAAGGCTACCCGTGAAAATTCAGTAAGCAGATATAAGGAACTGTTTCGGGTTATAATCCCACGTTGATTTGAGAAATCGGTTGATAACAAGGCTCAAACATTAAGCGAGACATCGCAGGGCTGTTCTCTATTTCTGTGCAGTCAAATTTTCAAGTTGTATCCATACTACAAGCCAGAACTTACATCTGGGGTTATCGAGGATGCGTACCGAGGACGCTAAGAATGTTATGAGCATATTTACACACGTTGACGGTCGGGTCACTGCACAGTGCCGCAATCTTAAAGAGATACAGGCTCGCATCAAGGAAGTGGACAAAGGCGGATGAACACATACGGCTCTGAGTTCGTTGTCAGTGCAGTAAGAATAAAATTAATAAAAGTATGCACTGGCAGCCGTATGTTTTTAGATGTGAAGCCACTAGCCACTTTTATGATTACAAGCTTACATTTTCTTTGACATCGCGGCCCTGTGCGCTGAGCGAATCGTCGAGGAGTGTAGACATGATTATTACATTCTCATAACATAACCTGCAAGAAGTGTGCCGATTTTGAGCCACATTGCGCGTAAGCGTAACAAACCATCAATTTGTAAACTCTAATAAAGGACAGTCTTCGATCTATTTAGTCTGCCCATTCCGCGTACTCGAAACAAAAACGACGGTGGTTAGAAATCAGAAGTCCGCAGCAAGTGAAATTTTACCATTCATATGCAACAAACATCGATGTGATGGATGCCACGTCATCAACTGAAGAGCTCGCTGCTAGAGTTGTTCTTGGTAGTGCATCTTAGAGACTAAAATATTGTACAGCCGTTGTGACAAAAGTCTGTTTTGATGATCCAATCGGTCCAAAAGCGCAGATCAATCGTTCAGGCCCCACCTTGATTGTAAATTGTTGTACTTCAAAAAAATCCACAGAGTTTGCGCTGATGAAGAAGAGCGTGAACAGCTTGAACAGGTTGAAAACCACTGCTAGGAGGACCTTGCTGACGACAAGTGCAAAAGCATCTTTGATGACGGAAAAAAACCTGTCAAGTTTACTGAGCCCTTTGCTTCGAGCCCTCAGGGCACTTAGTCTAAGCGCGGCTCAATGCCTGAAGAACTTCATGGGTGCGATCAAATCGTTGATGGTAGCTATTATATTAGAGTGAGGAGTATATAATGTTTTTTACTTCAAGGTACTTTCATAATCCGATTGGCAAGGTAACCCGCCCGGCCTCGAAAACTTGCGCTGATTACATCGCGGTGATAAGTCGCGCAAAGTTAGGTTCTTTTCCTTAGTGGTCTGGATGACCCACATTTCCGGATCACTAACTACCCTGCAGTGTTCAGACTGGGAAGAAACTCTGGGCCACCTGGAAACACGTTCAATCTAGTCCCTACCGTTGTCAGCCGCCATGACATTTACTTCGTACAGCTCTTTACAGAGCATGCCTAAAACAGCTATGCCGATGATACTTCACTGCTTTTCCTATTGAAGCCAAATACACTCACTACGAATTTGATACTGTGGCGGCACACGTACAAGTTATTGAGACCGTTAAACCTTTAGTCTGTAGGCAAATGCCAGTAAGACTGGGCTTATACTTTTCGGGAACACCACCGAGAACAACTGATATAAAATCAATATTAATTTATAATAGTTAGTTTCTATTGTCATACTACGTTGTGCGTCTGGCTCTGAAGCATTTTGCTTGGGAGAATTCGCAACTTCACATCAATAAAGATATATATACGTAATGTAAAGCACCAGTTGGTGTAAATAGTATTCTTATTAGCAAATGGGAATATGTTTTGATCGTATTTCTATTCTATGTTATGATCTGTGGGTAAAGTGGCTACAGGTTTCGGCGTGTAAGGAACTGCCGTGCCGTAATAAATTACTACTTGTATTATTGTACTGTCTTTCAGCGCTTTGCCAGCATTTGTGGCGTTTTTGCGATGTAGCATATGAGCCACCGGCAATCCTATACGGGGTCCAGAGATCGAGAAAATGAAAAAGTCACTGACATGCGCTAAATATTATTAAATACATTAAGAAAAAAGACTATATATATATATATATTGAGAGTAGCCATTCCGAAGTCTCTTTGACTTCTTATAGCCGTTTTTCTCAGCCGCGAGAGTACTATCATAAAGTCGCCCGAGGACCTCCTGTTCTACCAGGTCGGTAAGATTTTTCCACGCCTCCCCCTTACTGCCCGTTATTAGCCTTTCTGTTATCCTTTTCTCGTGGCCCCGTATTCCCTTATGTCTCTAATAACAACCTGCCTTTCTCTCCCTCTCTTCTTTTTGCCCTTATAATCGGCCTTCTGAATCTAGTACACTCTTTCTTATTCTACCTTTCTTATTTTATTGGTCAAAAAGTACACACTTTTCTTCTTAAATGCGTATTCTGTTGGCGCTTTAGGCTTACAGCTTTCAACCAGAATATCTTGCATGCTTTCAGGAGTCAGCTCTCTTTCGGAAACCCTGCGAAATTGAATCCTGCGTATGAATGCTATGTCTGGGAACAACGAATCCGTTTGGATGGGTTGATGAATACTGTATAAATGAATTGAGGTGGTTAGAAATATTCGATTCATAGCAGCTGTGCGTCAGTTTAGAACACCAGTTCCATGGCATTCACAGAATATCATTTACCGTTCTACTTAAAATTTCCCTTACATCGAAGATACATACCATATGTGCCTAGCTGGTATATGTAAACGATGTGATGAACGTTTCATCCCCGAGTTTGTTTTGTATATAAACATTTCTTTCTTGAACTGCTTTAACCACGTGAAATTTATTTAGCTTGCCCACATATATAGGACATATGTGTATAATTAATATTATTTCTCATCATATGTCTCAACTACACTTAAGTTACCGCTTTTCACCAAATATTTGGTGTAAAATACTAGTCAGTAGCAGACGCCACATTCTGCCTGAACCCCAGGCGGCAGGGAGCCTGTCTGACCTAGATCATGGTAGTGTGACAAATTAATTCAACTTTTGTCCTAAATTGGCGATTTGTCAATGTTTTGAGGGATTTTCGTGTTGTTCAAGCTTGCGGCTGGAACGGATGAAGTCGCGCCGACCGACGTAACAGCATAGCCTATAATAGTAATAGTAATAATAAGAAGAAGAATGTTAGTTACAATCTCCGCTAGGTTCAGTGAGAACAATATATTGAAAACAATTGTTAGGACATCTAACTATGGTAATTCAAATTTATTTTTTATATTTCTCTTAGCATGCAGTTATTCTAGTTATAAAAGGAGCTCAGCTGGTTTAAAGTCCTGTTGAACTTACAGCTGTGGCTATCTATGTCACAGAACTTTTTTACTAATCGTACACTTGTACGGAGCAACCAATATACTATGGGCAAGCTGCGCTAGAAAAGTAGCTATATTTAGAAAGAATGAGATCACTACGTCATTACTACGGCTACTATTTACATAAATACCGTGTTAACTATTGTACATGAATTGTAAAGCAAGGAGAAAAATTGTAGACGGAGGTCTACAATTGTGTTCGCTGTTCATCCGTAGTTCGTTCACAAATAGCTGCAGATAGTTATAACAACAATATTGGCTTATGCAAAGAACGCATGCGAATCAAAACACGGTGGGGTACTTATTTTTTCAAACGGGCTATTTATATTAAGAACAACCATTTCACAAAAAAACGATTCTAAGAGGTGAGGCATTTCTACGTGAAATTTATGTTCTGTGTACTTTTCTGTAGCCTTGTAAGAAAATCAGGTATCTCTTTCTAGAATTTCTGAAATTTCGTCTTCGGAAGTTTAACCTTCATGGTTCGTGTGTTTCAATATGTAGGAACCTAAGGCAGCTCTTAATTTTCGCATGACTGCCCTAAAATATTGCCTGCTGTTTGAGCTCTGTGAAAAAGAAATTTGAATGATTAAATTTACAGATGAAATTCGAAAAAACTTTGATTTCTATTCTTATGCGGATTACGTTCACTAGGCAGTATATGATGACGTATGAACGAACATACGGTCTACTTTCCTAAATACAATACTATGATTTTTATAGCGAAATGCCATACTTCGCCTGTGACATTTCTTTGCAAGCGTAAGTTATCGTTTCAGGGCATCCAAGCATGGGGAATAAGTTAAGATGAAAAAAACGTATTTAAATATTTGACATCGGCATGTTGGCATAAATATCGATGTAACTTCACTAAAAAATGATAATTTTATGATAATTCTGTGGATTTAAAGTAGTAGTATACAACTAGTGAAAAGCTGTCACCTTCGCATTAGTTTTTGCCAGAGCCAAAACTGTAACCTTTTTGAATGGTTTGAGTTAAGCAACACGCGTTGTGCGCTGGCAGCAAGCGGGGTAAAACGCAGGGATTTTGTTGCGCTGGCAGATCGCACAGGTGCGTACATGAAACCACACTCATTATGAGCTACATTATCGTGAGTATTATAGGACGTTTCCGGCATTCCATTGTCGAATATATAGATCCCAAACCGAAGGCAACATTCAAAATAAAGTGAGAAAACCATTGCGCGCAATTTCTATTAGTTTATTTGGACACAGCATTAGTTCTAACTATAAGTTGATGCAGTACCTAACGTGGTACCTATTAAATTCAAATATTAAATCTGCAAATATGCTACTTAGTAGCTAATTCCTTAACGTTATTGATACAGCGCGCTCACTGTTAAGGTAAGCCCAACATTTATTATATCCAAGAATATATGTGGGAACCTGCCTCTTCGGCTTTACGCTGTATAATTAAGTTTCAAAGAAGAGATTATATATAGGACGATTCTTCATGCTTAGTCTCTTAACTAATGCGTGTAGAACAAGAGATAGGCATTGATAAATGTTTGAGGTTGGTATATTAATTTAATTAATTTTTAACACACCTCCATGGAACCATTTCCCTCTATAAATAATGCGCATTTAATTATTCGTTTATAAGATGCAAATTCACTTCAGTAGCCCATCTTCCTAAGGAGGATTACAAAAGCTCAAGTGCCGTGTTGCAAACATATATAATCGTAATAGTTATTGGAGGTATACTAATCCAAACTAATACAATTAAGTATTAAAATTGTCACGGTTGTCCACTTTAGTATGATTTTCCAATGCAGTTAGACGTTTCAGTCATGCTGAAAAACGTAAAAACTACAACCCATTTAAATACACAATTAAAGTTTTATACTGCGATACAGTTACATGGTTTCGCAACCTTCGATTTCACTTATTTTTGGCAAATTAGATGAGTACAGCCCGTCGTAATGAGCCGAAGATTTGCCGTATCACTTATTAGTTAGCTCCAATATACATAACAATAAGGTTTATCACATGAGTCGATTTTCTAGAAGCTTCAACAAAGTCAGACGTTCTCAAGTAGTATATACCATTGTATTTTTTTTGTTCCATGGCTTCCAAAGATCTAGAGGATCATAAGGTCTAAATTAGGTGTACGTTATATTTCCTCAGAATGGTCAGGTTTGTAAAAAAATGATACACCAGATTATAAAAAATATTTTAACATATAACAGCGTAAAGCTCGATCGAATGAAGATAAAAACAGTTCTATAATTCTGATGGACTTTTTCTAACGAGAAACTTATCCACACTTGCTTTTGACACACGAGTGTTAAAAAATAAACACTTATACCATTATACAAATAAACTATGCGCAGTTCGTCCACATTAGCCTGCTCCATGTTTTCTGCTCCCCACTTAAACCGGAACTTCTTCTAGAGGGTTACTTCAAACATACTTTTAGTCAAGCTATTACTAACAGATATTACCAAATAAGCAGATGCATTATATTTTCTGCATGTACAGAAACATTAGCTCTTCTGCGCCTATCGTCGTCAATGGACATGAAGCTCTGACCTGCTTATACGCAAAGGACGTACCCAAGGGCGATGTTTACAACGGCTAGGGCGTAAAGCACAACCCGGACCTTGACATCCATAAATGCCTGAGGGGTATGAGGTGTCTCTTGTACTGATGCGCTGGCTAAGACCGTATCACAATGACTATTATACCTACTCTCATCAAAGTCCATATGTGCGATTTCCGTCGTTTCATCTTGCACACAATCAAATACAATATGATCCTGTTGGCAATATCTGTCCCTGTGATTAATCTTCATTTGACAAAACTTTAAATCTTGCCCACTTGTCTCTTTACCAATGGCTAAAAGATGGCTGTGATTGGGATCTTCATAACTTTGCCAAGAAAGGTTCGCGAATTGTTCGTTAACGACATTGTCACTGTTACCACGGCCAGCCAGGCTTGTTCGTACCATTGGTGTGGCCTTGACATCCGGTGACGTATACAGCCGCTCTGGCAATGCTGCCGTACCCGAAAGTTTTGATTGGCTACTACGTATAGTTTGAGTATAGCTGTCCTTGATGGTATTCTCCTTGTTAAATACTTCAGATACATTCAGATCCGGCTCGCTCATGGACATGTCCTTGGCCGACCTCGAATGCTCGATAGTACCGCTTTTTCCACCTTGGCCATCAGCCTGAACCTTATGTGAATATATAGAAAGAGACAGGAGCAAATTTTTAGACCTTTCACTTCGCGTGGCTATCAACTGCGTTATATATCAGTATACTACTAAAATTATACTTAATATTCATATTGTTATATTAATCTTTAAAATAGAATTGGCAGAGGCATGAAATAGTTAATTTTTATTTTAACACTTACATTATTGAGATTACGTGTGGAAAGTTTCATTAAAACTATGCATTTGTTGGATTTACGTAAAAAATAAAACGTTTAGCTGACCTTTAAACCTTTCTTTTCTGGGTTCGACATGAATAACCTTACCATGAATAATCTTAGTTTTTAGTCAAAGAATTAAAACAACAGTACACCTTCAACAGTTGCTGATATAAAATAGAAAGTGCCAGACACAGTGCTGAGGACTAAAGCTTTTTTGTTAAACAGATTTTATTTATATTAGTTTTCATCTCCAGGAATGATTTTTCGCGAGGGAGATTTTCTTATGCTAGCGGCAGGGACTATCGGCTTTATATGCAACACAAACGAAATTCTACTAAATATCACTTAACAAGTTTCTTAGTTATCATAATACTACCATAGGTCTATAGTAAATTAATTTTGTCATGATATAGTACTGTCATATACGTTTCTTCATTTATTACGTTGTACCTGATCTACATTCTCGTGATCAGATTCCGCCTCGCCATTAGTCACTTCGACATCGAGCAGAGTCCCGATTTGTCGTGCGAGTTTGACTTTAACCTTCTGAGTTGTCGATGCAAACATTGCTTGCACCGCAGCTATTATTGCTTCCCTATTGAAGAAAAGTAAAGTAATGAACCATGTGACCTACTATTGTCATTACTACAAAAATATGTCAAATGGCAACAATATTTTTGCTCACGTTTGCTCAAATAAAATGATTATTTTTTATTTAATTATGGTGATTTGGAAATAAGTTTAATAACCGGTATTGTTTATTTTTATGAAGGAGATTTACTTTCAAGTTCAAAAATTTTTAATAGATAAATATATAAATGATAAAAGAATTAATAATTTTAATTTTTGTTTTGCTTTATAGATTAGATTTTTTAGAATGATGTATATCACGTTGGCATGTATATAAATGTATGTATGCGTATAACGGGGGCACGCAGATTAACCGGTACAATTTCAGCGAAAAGATTCTCTACTGTAGCATGGTCTTGTTTGGTAAATGTGACATGATAGACCTAGTCTGGTTTGTACTTACTTGCGATCTCCTGATTTACAAAGAAGTTGCATTTTCAGCATCCAAAACTCTGCGATATCGTTGACTGTTGACCGACGGCCAAGTTCAAGACCTTTCAAGTCTGTGAGAACTTCAGCACAAGTAGCCTGAAATAACATATGTTCTCACTGACCTCAGACTGCTAGAAGGCTGCTGGTCGACTTTAAGTCAAGTTATCGTTTCCAATCGAGGACACAGTGGAAAAAATATTGAACGCGCAAGATCCTCTGCTTGACTACCTCTCTCCTCGTTAGGTTTAGCATTTATTTTGCAGTACATCGAGCCGTTTCTAGTTCACTGCTGCTGAAAGTGTGCTTTATTCTATATATTACGCGGAAGCCATTGCAAACCGCGATTACAACAAGCAACGATTTAATATTAATAAACAAATTTAGCACATTGGGCTGACACTAGTAAGCTTTTGTCGGTAGTTCATGTCTTGACAATCTTTGAACAAAAAAATTGATAAGATTTCTAACAAGGTAGCAAACCAACGATTAGTGTAGAAGCAATAAAAAATTTTGTTGCTAACAAGCAACATTGAATACAACGTGTTTTCGTCTCATGAGAACACCAAAAAGATCCGTCAAGAATTTCTAAAAATACTGGGCTTGTAGCCATTGAAATCATTCGCTACTCGAATTCGTGTGTTAATGATAGTGTTTTGGACGCTACAAACGCTGAATGGGAGCACAGCTAAAGACTCTAATCTAAGTGAACAATAGAGAATTACAATTTTTAGCAATCTAAAGATTACACTCTGGAGCAAATTAGATGACGCGATGGTGGTCGGCACGATTAAATATAATATCTGACTGTAAAAGAACGATTGCCATAGTGAACATACATTTTTATGAACGGGTGCGCATGAGCGCTTTTCGTCACATAAAAAAGTATCATCTTGAGATAATCAGTTCATTGCTCGTTTGTATCCTGGCAATTGCACGCATTTGTAGGATAAATTAGTGAAATTAATGAAGATAGACAGTTTTCTTGAATACGACAAGGTCCGCATCCAGCGACAGTACCGACCAGATTCGAGATCAAAGCTATACCGAAACTTCTAATAGATAGTTGGTACTACGAGATCCTGCGCTAAAAGGGAACGTTAAATGCTTTTATGGCTAAACATTCCAAAAAGACGCATGGATAGTCGATGCGAAAATCGAAAGTATTGAGTGTCTGAATAACAATGCAATATTTCATTGATCAATAACAGCCCATAAGTGAATAACAAAAGAGATGCCTTTAATCATTCTGCGAAACCTTCGTTCTGCTTCGTATAGTTAAATTTTTATTGACCTATAGTTATATTTTTATTATCTAAGGCTTAGTCTGCTTGGATCAACTTGATGGCATAGCAAAAGGCCTGCCGTCCTACAACACAGCATAACCTACCGTTTCGTTAGTCAAAGCCTCTTTAAGTCTCTGCAAAGTTGTCAGCACGTCAGCCACTCGCTCTGTTCTGTGCTGCCCCGCAAGATTCATCCCTCTAAGCGGAGTTCCACGGATGGGGGTCCGTTCAAACGGCTGCGTATGCGGGGAGAACGATAGAGCTGCTTTCCTATCTCTAGAAGCAGACAAAATTTCATAGTAATACCATTTAGCTGAGAAATGTCGATATATGTAGTTATCATTTAGTAAATAATGTAAACATTTTGAAAATGCAAGTTCGCACTGTATTGGATAACTAATCACACAAGTCATACTGATGGATTTGTTATTTATCATTTAAATTCCATTATCATGGAGCTTATGTGCTTGTGCATGTACATGATTAAGATATGTATATTTCGCTTCGAAGGTCAATTTTCATGTTAGATGGTGTATACATAAACGAACCTGAATCCGGAACCACTGGAGAGAATGCTAACAGGCAGACAGCCCAGTTCCTCCATCTCCTGGCGTGTGACGGATGACGACAAATAAATACGAATTTGGGTTAGTACAGTTAACTGTAATTTTTCGAGCATGTCTATCTTCAAGCAGTTAAACTTGCGCATAATTGTTTGGAAAATAATTGTTTCCTGAGACTTGGTAAAAAAATGCAATTTTCAAAAACAGAACTTTAAAAATCTCCGATGCCGAAACCGATATTAACCCTCAAAAGGTCCACACTGAGATTGAGGTCGTATTTACTTAATGGCAGCCTAAAAAATAAAACTTTATCAAAATGCATATTGCTATAATTAGTTTTTGGAAATAGTATATAACATCATCTAGATAACAAGAAACTTCTATTAGTTAGACTAGATAAGGGCTTCATCTAGCTGCTTTTGGTGTGATTTTTATGAAGAACATTAGCTCTTGTCCGAATTAAATTTTACCTAAAATTCACCTGGTAGTCAATGCGCATTATGGTTTCTCTCGCATCTACTGATGCAGTTTTAGCTTTTCTGAAAGTGACGAGTTGCTGCTTGATTCAGAATAGACGAATAGCTAGGCATTTGATAATTCATTAACTTATTCTTAAAAGTGAGACTCAATCCTGTTAAAGAGAAGACGAATCCAACCTTGAACTTAGGGAGATCAGTCAAAGTATTTTGAGCTGCTTTGGTGTGTCTCCTCGCTGCTTTTGCCTTGAAAAATCTAAAAGAGCAACACAGAAGTTTTGCAATGTTGTGAGAGCCCCAACTGCGAAAGCTGTCCTATTTAAAGCGCAAAAGATTTACAGTCAAGTAACAAACTGAATCCGGAATCAGTAAAAAAATTTAAGCACTGATTTATAAAGGATGATTATCATTATTTTTTGCGTCAACTATTTTCCCTTGTTCGATTATTATCTACTATACGATACAGCCTTAAGCCAATCACAATATCAACAATCCTTACAATCTAACTATTTCTGCATAGGCCGAGATCTAGAAATTGTGTGTTAACCGGTGGATCTGAAATCTATGCATAAAGAGCAAACTTTGCGCTCATGATATGGGTTCTGCAATGATTTGACCATCTGAAATCAATGAAGAAACAACTATCAAACTTTATATTAAAACAATCTACGCTATAGTTCTGTTAAAATAAAGCTAAACCAGTGAGGTAAATAAGGTGCCATGAAGGTTATAGCGTCGTGATGCAAAAAAGCTCATGATCTCAGTGGACTTTTACGCACACATTTTGATTCCTGTTGTTGGTTGCAGCAACACTGACAGTAACGGTATTATTATTGTCCCTGGTGGCTTTTGAAGTCAAGCTATTTGTCTTCAACTGTTCTGCGTATTGCTTCCGTCGCTGGAACGCCGACCGTTTTAGCGCGCTGTCATTCACTGAAACAAAGGATTGTATATTGACCGTTATGATAATGTTTTTAATATTTTCATAGCACAATTTCAATTGCCTGCTAAAACACATTGAACTTCAGAGCGCAGAGCTAAGTGTCCATCGACCGATGAACTTAGAAAATGCCCGTTTACATACACATATACGTAGGAAAAAACAATGAGTGTATCAAATTAGCCTGGTTAAGCGGTTTCAGTTAACGTAGTTCTCATGTGTCCACGAAAGAAAAGCAGGGTAATCCTCGATGAAAAAATCTCCTCGATGATTTCCAATAAAAGACGAAATGGTAAATTATGAACCAAAAACTAGCAAGCCATTAAATACTCTGCTGAGATGAGAAATTCTGTGTAAGCAGCTCATTAACGTAATCAAAACATCCATTCAATATCTGTGTTCGTTTCATGGTGTCAAAATTATAATGACCCTCTGCTGATAATATAAAGGGATAGACATAATTGGATACGCTTGTACTCCTAAGAACAATCACTTATTTTTGGACCAAATACATGCTCAATTCATAATTTTTTTATAACTGGATTCACTGAATACTATATATTAACTTCTAAAAGCTGAGTAGAGGTTTTTGGTATCACTATTCACTAATTGCATGATGGCACTCTCTCACCCATTTAAGTTACAGAGATAACGCTATATACTCGTGCGTTTCAAGCAAAATGAATTTATTTCTGAATTAAATGAATATCTGCTCCATTTGTAATTTTTTTTATAAGTGGATTCATTAAGTACGATATATTTGCTTCCGAAAAACTACCATGTTAATTGCAGAGACTATTCCTGCCAATGTTATGATCCAGAACTCTACCCGTTAAGGTCACCAATTCGAACTGTTGGTATCACTATGCCGTATTTACCTGATGGCACTCTTTTAGCCAGATTATTCTTAATTTTCGCCATTTTTACTAAACTAACCGCGAAATTTCACGTCGTCTAGCGCGGAAACGGCACTACAACTGAAATTCAAAAATATGGCGTAGACACCAAGCAAGAAGTCTGCATGGAAGGTTGACTGTTGCATTTTATAGCATAGAAAGTCTGTACAATATAATTTAGTTGGTATATGCACCACAATGTTATTAGTATATTTATAAACTTACTTCGGTCATTTATGCCAAAAGCAAAATATATTTATCAGCCATTGGTTGCTTCACGATCACAAAATCAGCTTAAGTGACTGAATCAATGCAGTTTTATCGGATCAGTTAAGGTTTTTCCTAGAGAAACCAATATGGCGGCACCCAGCATAACGCTGGGTGGTCGCCGGCTCTTTTCCAATTCTTTCGTATAGTTATTATTCAATCTGATACGAAAAAACAGGTGCATTTTTTTTTATATATGATAGTGTGTACAAAGTGGTGATAAAAAAGTCACCTACTGATGAAAAATGTCAGTACTCAACGAAGATCCGATTGCCGTGCTCGAGGATACCAGTGAAGGTATTCTACACGCTGTATACGATATTATTAAGGGGTAAGCTGCGATTAAACATATGACAGACATTTTAGACAGTAAAAAACAGCAATTCTAGCTCAAATATTTTAATAGAAAGAATAGTGAATTCCTTTGGTTTATCCTTTCATTTCACATTTCTGATTCATTGTTACATACAATATAATGACCTGAGTTACTATTAATTGATTAATAATATGTTCAACTGTATGTCGCATTCCTTATAATGTAATGCGATACTCTACTTGTGTTTAATCTGACTACTCGTTTGTTAGTGTGGAGCGGGATGGTGGTGTTGACGACAAAGTTAGTCAGCTTCGAGGTCGATTAGAAAGCGCACGGAGCTTGGTGCAGAGCTTGAAAGGTACAGATCTCTCACCCGACGAACAGCTGGAGAAAGCCGAATTACTTCAAGTGAGAATTTTAAATTATCAAATAAACTTTAAATGCGATGTACATCTATAGGAATATCAGATGCTTATGCATTTATGAGAAATTTATATACTTATTTTCTGGACGTGGTGTATTTTTATAGCGCAAATGATAGTGTTGATTATAATAGATTTTCCTGCAGACACCTTTTGAGCAGCACGTTTTAATTAAACTTGCCACTCGTAGTGTCCACTGGGTAAAGGCAGGAGAACACACAAACTGGCAGATACCGATTTTGATCTGCAGCTAATATATTTCCGGTCATGAGTCAACCTGCGCTCTGAGCTTTAATTATATCTCCACAGAATAAATTAGTTGCTAAGCGTCGCCTGCTTTCATCGTACAAGCATATGTGCGGACTTTTCGAGCTGCCAGAGGGTGGAGGTAGTGCGCAGCAAACGGGAATTCAAGGAACGCAAACGGCCGGTGGAACTCCAGGAAGCAACGGAATTCTTAATGGTGATGCAGACCATCTCAGGGATTCCACAGGAGGAACTAGTCAGGGAGGAATGGACTCAGGAATTCTCCCCCAACAAAATAACACAGCTGGTAATAACCCGCTACTCTAGAACCATAAAGGGTAAATGCTCGTTCAAACTGCTCTATCAATTTTATGGGCAAATCTAATAAGCGTATGGTCAACTCTAACGCCCTGTATTGCAAACTAGGTTTTGAGGTCTGAAGATTTCGACGATTGAAACGCTCGCTAATTTTATTGTGATTTGATCAATACAAGTATCCTTTACCATGTCCAAGCCAAGAATAACCACGTCCAAATAAGCTGGTAAAGAATTCACAAAAAAAGACTCTCGAAATATTTTGAGTTGTGAGAGCAGCACTGGAGCCTGGCTAATTCACAACTAAAAGCTATTCGTCGTGAAATTTAGCCAACAGGAATCTGTTTATGTGTCTTAGGTAACAGTTGTACACCTTAGTTTAGCTTCAGTGTGATTGTCAAGGAAAATTTGACAACAATTGTTAATCGACAACGTTTTAAGTATAATCGACAAAGTTTTAAGCTTATGATATTGGTAAACATGTCAGTTGATTCAATGTAGCATTCTTTAGCTGCATGAGTAAAAAAAGCGGCCATCTAACAGAATTTTGATCTGTAAAATTCATAAAAATTGAAATGAACGGAAAAACATTATTTTTTGCTAACAATTTTCCATGCGAAAGACACGCAATGGCGCATTCGTACAAATATGCGATAAATCCGAGTGGAAGTTCAGTAGGATTAAATCATCGCCAATAAAGCGCAGAATAAATACGAATAATTATTAAAATTTCACAACATTAAAAAGTTAGTCATCTTACGACTATGCTTGTTTCAGGTGGACACTATTTATGAGCGGTCCAAGGAAATGCGAAGTTCCCTTTCATTCAGCTTAATATCCAGAACTACCATTTTCAACAATAAGAAGTGGAATTGCAGTGGATTGAGTTCCATCTTCGTTCTTAAGATACTAGAATCCTCAAAGTGTTTGAGTCATTTAGGCCAACCGTTATTTGCAGCCACGTCTTGTAAATATCTTTATTGTCGTTTTAGCTGCAAATTATTTCTCATTCTTCAAAGAGGGTATGGCCTAAGCATTGAACAACATCTGAATAATACGTTGAAAATAAAAGTGAGCTAGGCATAAAGTTAGTAATTTATTATTGCAGAAATTTGTGTGTTTTTTCGAGCAGTGGTATGATTCAAATATAGTTAATAAACGTTTCTTTTTCGTTCGTCTGCTCATCCACACTGTTAACTTTTCGCCATGTTCTAGGCTCTTCTCCACTTGGCTGAGGAAGGTTAAAATTACTTTGTTGTGAGCTAAAGTTTGCACTCGCATGCCATCTGCTTTCCCTAATTGATTACCTTTTCAATCTCTTTGGCTATGGTCAGATCAGAGAAGCATTCTTTATCAATGGATTTAATATCGCTCTATTAGTTTAAGTTTCAGTGATAACACATCGGTGAATTGGCTTTAGGTCAGCATTTTAGTCCGACATGTGTGGAGAGCATGTAAACATTGAAGAGTTTGTAGAAATTTTTGAAGGATTCGATCTCGCTGTTAGTGTAAGCAAAAATATATATAATAGTACCTCTCACACCTAAATATTAATGGGATTAAATATAAGTGAGATATCAGTTTGGAATAGACACTATTGAAGTATCATTTTAAAAACGCGGGTCATAAAAATTGATACTATCAGAGCTATTTAGCTCCAAATGAACCTAATTTTCAGGTGAAAAAATTTCAAAACAAATAAGTACACGAAGCATATTAAGAAGAAAATCAATAAAGCGATGTAGAGTGAACGTCGTAAGACGAATTACATTAAACTCGTATTTTTCGGTGTACAAATATCTCTAAATTATCAATTTGTAGCCCATTGGTATGCATTAATCTATAAATGTTGAAGTATCAGCACATACGAATAAAATACAGGTTTCATTAAATCGATCCTTTCGGTCTATTCGCTTTAAGAAAAGAGTGTGTCTCAATCCTGTCATAACTCGACATGAAATGGTTTTCATTGGACAGTCTCAAAATGAATTTTTAAGAATTCAAGAAATAATAATAGGAAAACATAGTTGTTGATTTAAAGATTCGACTTGGCTGCAATGAGTAGCTTTATACAGACAAGCCACAAAGAGAAGCGTCTCGTGCTTTACGGGGTCCTGTCCTGTAAACAGATGGTGAGACGCGAATTTTGTTAATATGTTTCGAGTTCATCTATATGGATAGCTCGGCTCACATTGGTCATCATCGACCTAGCTAGAACGATTTATCGTTCTTTGCTACGCTCTTTATTGATTTGTGCAGCGGTAAGTTTCGCAGAGATGAAGCTGACTGCAAAGCTCTTCTATGAATAGCGGAATGTTTGTCATCGGCTACTATTTAGCTCAGATCCATTTCGTGTTGGTGAATGGAGACTCATCACTGTGTTTAGGATTGCTGGCTTCCCACCGAGAAAAGTTATTTTCCAAGGGGTCAGTTTTTTTCCAGTTGATCATGGTTTAGCACTGTTGCATTTGTCGTCTGCTACAGTGTCTTTAGTTCATATACTCACTCGGAATCTTGCCCTGCTGCGCTGTGTGGACGTTTTCTTAAGACGTAATACTTCTTCCGACGCACTGAGATTAAGAACCCATATCAAATCTGACGTAGCCCAAAATTAGGGTTATATACAATAAGAGAAAAAAAGCGTAAACGGTCCGGAAAGGAAAAACGAGCAATAAAGCCTCGAAAATTCATCGCTGAACACAATACAGATGGGGAGCTGCTACATAAATAATAAAATATCATAGGGTTCGGATAGCCTATAGTTTGGGGAAACCGAGGACATCGTGGCCACAGCTGTAGGCTGTTAATTGCTCCGTATGAACTCCGTTTCGCTATTAGAGGTCTGGCGGAATTCATAACTGCACCTGTTCAAACAAAGCATTTGCAGACGAGAAAATTCGACCTGGCGCAGTGAAAGCTGAATACGTCGCAAGTTGTGCGCGCTTAGCGGAGAGAAGAAATTCCAGAGGCAAAGCTCGATGCGGTTAAGCAGGTTTAGGAATGGTTGACGTTCGGTAAAAGCGCTGGCCTGGATTGGATCATCCGTAAATAATTCTTCGGCTTGCAGGGCAGTGGCTATATCGTGCTCGGTGACTTGGTGCATTCGTGCCTTGCGAAAGAAGACACGGGTCCGATACCCTGCTGTTGCACATTTACATTCCTTCTTTCTTACGAAGTAATGCGAAAAGCGCTATTGTGGACGTTAAATTTTGGTTGATGATCGACCCTAAAAATATTAGGGCCGTGACTACAAACCTCACAAACTTCGGTAAACAGGCTACTCAGAAGGGCAGATCGCTGAGATCATAGAATCTGGAAGGCTTTGTTTTCATTTTTACGTCCGTGGATGAAGTAGATGTTTTTAGTCTCTCGATCAGTATTTTGCACTCGGTAAGTAGGATAGATCCCATACTTGTAGAGCTAAGGGCGATAGACCTGGGCCGGAGAAAATACTGCAATAAGTCTCAAAGCAAGGCTGCTTGTGCTTATGATATTCCTGGATATTAAATGGCTTCAAAATGGTCAACTGGAAAATTCACGTGGAGCCTTCAGAAAGGAAGGCCAGTTGCTTTTATCAACGCCGAGTGATTAGGTCCTATCTGGGCGAAAAAAGGCCTGGTTAAACGATGGCAGGAATACGAAATGTTTTTACAATTTCCTGGGCATTGGTCCTTAAGCCTGTTATTTTCAGCAGATGCTGTCATCTGGAATCTCTCAAGTAGGGGTTAAAGCGCGACGCATCTGCTGACCTTGCATTACGAGTCACGATCGGCCTTGAGAACGCCCTATAGAACTAGGCCATTAAAGCCCTAATGATGCCCACCGGCTATATAGAAAAACAGCACCTGAACCTGGCACCCGGCAAGACGGTAGCATGATATCTTACAGACTAAAAGTGGGGAAAAGGCATCACCATTGTGATGGCGAACCATCCGACAGAAATAAGAGGGAAAAGGAAACCATGCCGGAAAAAATCGAACGTTTTTACCGTCTGCAACTCAAATAATAACCTTGTGCATATTTTATCAGGCTTAGCACATATTTGTCCAGTGAAATTTGTTCCGACATACTTCTGTCTTTCCTGGTATCTTAATTCCAAAATCTGATTTTATTTTTAATGCTTTAATAATAATCCTAAATATATTCACGGGCAAGTACTTCACGCAATGTACTTCTCGGGCAAGATCTCACGCGCAAATAATCACAAAACTCGGAACAAAGTTTACGACAAACATTTCCTTATATATTGTTATTATTATTATTGCTATTCGATTTTTAGATAGTCAAGGTATCCGTCCACGGGTTCATTTTTTCGTTTCATTTTTCCTTTAGTCCACTATTTCCTCCTATCATGTTCATTCAATTTCAATGAACCCTTTTTCTTCGATCAGCCTATATGACAAACGATTCTCTTTCGCTGTAGCCGAAGTACAGATAAGGCGTCGGTTGTGTGGGTGATAGTCACGGTGGCGCAGACTACAATAGCAGGAGCAATATGTGTAGTGAAAGCAGCAGTACCGTTGGGTTTACAATCACGACAGCCGGAAATTATTGCCTATTGTCGATAGTTGCATTGTAGGCGTTACCAATGTCGCTGTTTCTCTATAGATTCATTGGTCTGGTTCCGTACTTATTCCCTACTCTCTCACTGCGGATTGGACCTTTTTAATGATCGAGTTAATGTCCTAATATAATTAATGAGAGATTAATAGGAAGCTATCGAGCAATTAAAGAGATGCTTGGTGTTTGTTAACACCATATTCTCATAAAAAATAGTTTAGGTAAAGGTTTGTTTTCTTGCATGCTTGACAAATATTAAAGGAGTTCCCCAAAGTATGCGAAGGCCAGGATTGAGTTATTTGATCCCTGGGAAATGTAAGTATGCGTACCCAAAAACAATGTGGTGATAGAAAATAAACTCATGTAGCTATGGGCGTACGCTGAAACTCGACAGCAGTTTAAGGGTAATTAAGTTTAAGGGCTGTTTAAGTTTAAGGGCTGTATATCGCATAGATTTTTAGGATGACGTATTTGAAAATCAGGTTTTAGCAGTTGACCGTTACTATCAAGCTCGCTGGCTTGGTGCATTCGCGTGTGCTTTGCAAGCGGAGGAGACACGTAAGTGCACGTGTTCACCCTCGCTGCGGTACATTCACATTTATGGTGTCCGTCTTACGAAGTAATGCAAAAAGCGGCACCGCGGACGTTAAATGTTGACCGATGGTCGGCCCTAAACATATTAGTTGATCGTTATTGGACTGTTTGTGTAACTAATGATCTGAGTTTCGCTGTCAAATAAAAGTAGTGCGCTGGGGAAGATAGAATGGCGGCCTATTAAGGCTCAAAATCAAGCTAGCAATGAAAAACGTTTTAGAATTTATGGACTTATATTTACCCATCGCACACTTAGATACACACTTTTCTCTTAAATTATTCAAATCGTTCCCCATTATGACAAATTGTAATTCCAATTCTCCTGCATTGGCGCCAAAAGGTTTTCCCTGTGACAGAAACTACTGACACAAACATCATTTGCTTATGAACGAAAGATCTTACCGGTAGGTAAATAACCACATTTTATTTTTACTGTTTTTGTTTTGGTGGTCTGTGTTATTATTGCAAGACCTTATGGTGCCACCAGAGGCAGTAGTCGAAAGCCACTCCTATTTGTCAGGAAGAGGGGGGTTTAGTACCTCAATCCGTTCCATTCGATTTGATCGACACACTGTAACAATATCAGATACAGCTTTAGTTATGTAATATAACACGAGCTACAAACACACCACATCATCGACCCCATACACACAAAATGAATCTATTTTCTTTCCCATTTTGTTCCTTCCTTCGTATTTTCTATTTGTTTTTTTCGTTCTTACGATGTCTTCGTTGTAGCTTCATTTCAGAACTGACATCAACTGACCATTGCTGATCTATCTGCTATTGCTCCTGGTGAATCAAAACCTACACCAAGCAGAGCACAACACGTTTGATGCTAATGGAGAAGGACGAACGGAAAGGGATGTCCCAACGAACCTGCTGTCGTTGCTGCCTCCAATACAAAATTTTACGCCGAGATTTTCATGGCGAAGCGACCCCCATCGTGGCCGCATTGCCCTCACTAAAACGTCGTACGGCTGCTGCTGTCACTGTTGATAACCGCACTACGTCGCTACCAAGGATATTACATCAGCATCAATATTATCATCACCAACATTATCATTATTTTTCTTCTTCTTATTTACTTGCTCAGAGAACTAAAGAAAGAGACGAGGCAATAGAATAAACTCACCATTTGAACAAACGAAAACTAATAGTAAATTCGCATGCTATTTTCAACACTCTTTATCCTTCATTTTCCAGCTTCATAATCCGTCGCCACCACGTGTGAAGCACTTATTTATCCCTTATAGATTCGTTTTTGCTCTCGCTTTCTGCTGCTAATATCCGTAAATGCATGTTGTTAAGGCGGTAGAACTATTGATAGCAGAGTTGTACACCGACTGTCAACATACAGACAGAATGCAAGCACCCAAGGTGAGAAATGAACAACATCTTATGTGACCCTAACAATCATCGTAACACCTAAGTGATATTTAGATACACGCTTACAATTATTATTTCAGATGTTCTGATTTCAATTAAGCTGGTTACAGCTTTTGGATTACCGCTCACTAAATGCAAATTTTCGAAGCTATAAATGCTAGTAAAAAGCCTTTTCGGTCGAGAAGTCATTTGTATTTTAGCTTTGCTGTCCCGTAATGTCGACATCACCAAGCATAATGGCAATAATAATAATAATTGAGAAATAGATAATAGTAGAATATATTAGCATCCATCAACTCCAGATGCGTCCAATTATGGTTCAAATTCTTTGGATGTCTTTGTAATAATTTCCGTCTTATCGCTACCATTATTATATATGTACCTATTTCATATGCCATACTATTTTACTACTTTATGGAGGCTACTTTATGGAGATGAAAATGCATAGCGATTTGGACATAATTTCTGGCCGTTTACAAAAATTGTTAATGCGCGTATGTGCTCTCGATGAAACGCCTGGTTTAAATTAAGGAAAAAGAGACTGACTGTTTGGTTCATTATATGTACCTATTTTTAATATAATAAATATTCCCATTTTACAACTGTCATCATTAACAGTATTACACTATCATAGCAGTTGTACCGTGATTACTATGGTTTTAATAAAAATACAAACAAAAGTAGTGTTTACGGTGCAATATATCCAAGTACTTTTTTAAATGCCTAGAATACACATATACCATTTTTACTTAACTCAATAGGCAGAAGTCACGACCCTCTTCTTGGGTTTTTATTGGGTCAGGAGCGTAGGGATCAAACTTACGTAAAAGCTTTTGATTTGTACCGTGAGTAATTTATACCGTAACTACACAGTCACCATCATCGAAAAATTCGCTTATACCGCTACCAGATGGGTAGCTTTACAGCTCTGCTCTTATTTATTTCTATGAAATCTTTATTATTATATTTATTACTAATATTAGAATATATGATATGCTTATAGCCAAAGGTCGCCAGCAATTAACTCGACTTTTGGATAATAGGATTTGCTACTGCATAAGCAATTACGATTCCGCTGCTTCCCACAAACGGGCTATTCATCGGCACATGACGGTATTTTTACCCATGGCTACCTTGCAAGACCTTTAGCCGTGCAACAATTAAGATGAATGCGGGTTTTAGTCGACAATCGTGTCCATATAAGTAGCTTGTTTTATCTGCTAGCGATCTTCATATCGTTTTGATTTGTTCACCAATTGAAACGATTCAGCGACAAGACTCAGTTAAAGCGAAAGCCTCAATGAAATTGAGGATAAGATTGTCGTATCGACCTATTGCGGTCTAGCAATAACTCTGATTAACTTAAACAGACGTTCGAACAGAACGAACAATATAATGGGGTGGACCACCTAGATGCTGTCAACAATAATAAAACACAAATAAGTCCTTTGCAAGTAAACGCGTTATTTCATTATACGATTTACAAAATGAGTAGGAAAATGTTTATAATACAGTACCAACACAACGACAAAATTACTGGTATAGGGTTACAGAATAGTTGGCATTGAAAAAGTAAAAAGTGTCGTGCAATTTATGTATTATACAAACCTGTCTTTCGATATCACCACAGTCACAATTTAGCTTCTGACCGAACATTGCCATGGTTCATAAATTAATTGACAGGAATAATGTGTGGATCGAAGATTAGTTTTGTCATCCTCCATGGTTGAGCAATGGATTCTTCGTTATTCCGCGGTGTTGTTTCTATCGCTGTTACTAGCGTTGGAGGATTAACCAAGTTGAATATTTTTTCCTATTGCTATAGTAGTGGGACCAGCCGACGGACGCCTCATCGTGATTAACTGATTAAGTGTTGTTGCTATTGCGAGCAGGCACACACAATATACGATCTACATTACTGTACATTTCTTCTTAGAGCATTATACCGATTTTTTTATACTGCTTTTCATTGGGCATACCATTACATTATTCACACATTGGATCATCTCTTTGACGGTTTTCATTTTTAGTTGCCCCCTTATCGTTCCGGTCATTGTTGTTGTGAGCATGTCATGCCTCTATGTAGACATACATGCGGCGTTACACCTGCAGCAGTATACTTTGTAACTGGGGTTCCAGCTGCCTCTTTTCGAAATTCTTAATATCGCATTAAACTAATTGGGCTGGCGATTATTATATCCAGGTTGTCAATTAATTCTTGTAAAATTGTTGCCGTTGTTGCTGTTACCGTTGCCGCCATAAGCCGTCGTTATATCGTAAGTAATCTAACATTTGCACAATTTTGTGACTCGCGAATAAGCGAGGTAGTTGAACCTTTCTCAAAAAAGTTGTTCTCTTCACAGCTTAAAATGTTCAGATCAATTAAACGTAAATGATCCACTAGCTTTTGTATGTGCATTCCGGTGTCTGTGTGTGTATATCTGTCCCGCGGTGTCTTGATGACGATCGTTTTTGTTTATCCATGTTGTGGCTGTAGTATACAACCTACCCAATGATGCATACCTGGAAGATCTCACTTTTTCATTGACAAGAAAAAACATTAACAACAATGGTGAGCGGGTGCAACAAACAGCGAAAACGACGATGACCAAAATGTCTAATATTCATTTTTGTTCTTCTCTTGTATTTAATAAGCGAATCTCTTTGGCGGAGAGTGAGGGCTTAACATGCGGCTACGCCCTTCTGCGTACCAGTTTATTCCCGATTTAATTGTTATACTGTTAAAATGTTACGTAAATGCTACGAAACGATTTGACAAGCAAGTAGATCTTTCAAACAGACCATTAGCATATGTGGAGCTCAGGAGTAGCTTAGGAATGCTCATTGCACACAAACGCTACCAAAGCGACTAGTATATGCAGGTGCTGTTATTCTTAAAAAAATGATCATAACGATGAACACGACAAGGTTTTTTGCGACACTTGTCTAAAAATGAATTCACAATGGCTTTCTGCTGATTTTAGACATTCGTCCAACCTTTCGGTGATATGCACAAGTGTGCATGTCGGTTTAAGTACGCATAATTAAGCTTAATAATATTAATATATTTTGACCGTCATAATATCATCATCCTCCAGAATATTCATTCGAGCAGTGGCTTCGGTAACAGAATTAGGTAAATTATCCAATGTAAAATTTGTATCATAACGCAAGGTTACAAAAAGACAAAGCTAACGTACCTATACCTGACAATTTAGAATAGAGTAAATCCTCGATCATTATTCTTGGAAACGACCTTAGTTATCATACTGAACAGAAGCTAGAAAAGAAATGTTGGTATGTAGTTATGTGACAAGACTATTCAATAAAGTTTCTTGACAAAGAGATGTACTGCTTTGCGTACGGAGATGGTATTGCCATCTTGGTTTTATCCTATAATTGCCTAGTTTATCTTACCTTATGTTGGCACTTAAGTAAGTTTCTAGTACAATAGATGCATCGATTGGCCGGAATTTTCCTCTTGCGACTTGAACTCTACAGTTTTAGAAAGTAATCGAGATTTAAAAAGGACCTCAGGAACTGGACTCGAGAAAATAATGGTTAGCAATAATAACGCGAATTAAATTGCACTGTCAGATAAAGTTTTTGCAAAGCGCCTGAAGCAAAGGTGAATGTCCTACTCTGTACATTCTATTTTGCGTTTAGCTTGTACCCAACTGTGTGTATATTCAACTTGTTCTAGACTTGAACCTATTGCCTTTAAAGAGGGAACATCTACGATACCCATAAAATTCGTACGTTATATTGGTCTATCTGCAGTGCGTGCCAAATGAACGCTGCTGCACAATTGGAGGTGGTTCGAAGAATGACCAATTGTAGTAGTTGCATGAGAGTCCAACATTTAGCATTATGGAGTACACCTACAACAACCTATTATCATTTTAGTATTTATCACGTGCTTGGTATGCCATCGAAAATCTACATTAGGTCGCGCGAAATACGGTGTCCGGAAAAATCTAAGTTTTTTGCGCTAGACCCATTCTCTCTACTCCGTTAGCTACGTAGCTGACGTAGTGTTAGCTTAGTTCAGGACGCTTAGGACGCATGGCTAATTACATTCTTTCACCTCTAGAGTAAGCTGCGTCTTCCGTCATGTCGAGCTTAGCTGGCACTACAGGACAAAGGATCGTCAACTGAAAATGCGATAGGCTCTATTCCAGATCCCACGACAACTGTTAAACATTTCCGATCGCAAACCGCAGTCCAATAGTGCTACCACTCATCAGCTGTGCCGTCTTTGGGTTTTTTCTTTATTTTCTTTTCCCGAGGTTTCACAGCGGCATCGACGGTATATCACTACCATCACCGCTGACAGGCGGCGATGAGCAAAGGACCGCCGGTTTCCGTCGACCCGGCTTTTTTGATCTGTTTCGTGCACTATTAAGAACGCACCGTAACGTCTGGCCATCCGGCCATCATGCTACCACTTCAACGACCACGACTCCAACGGGTGCGTACGGCGCATGCCCTGGTACGATGGCCCCTTGGGACCAGAGAGCCTCTGCTTCCCGTTCCATCGCATTCACCGTCCCTGGCGTTCGAGCGGTAACTTTCCAGACGCCGCCGCCGCTGGTTTCATGGTTGATACATGTGTCTTATTCCTCACACGGCAAATGCAACCCTGGTGGAATAAGTCAGCAGCAATGAAAAACGGAGACGAAGAATTTTCGCTCTTGATCTTCCACAGCCATGATTACCACCACCACCAATAAACGGAGTGCCAAAGTGCCAGAGTACTTTATTACATGACAACGACGACGGCAGCAATGGTATCATTATTACATGGTAAAATGATATTGTTACCGCTAGTACCCGTCGTGGTACTTCCACTATTATTTCTATAATAGCCGTTATTTGTAGCAGCCACACCACAGCCTCCTACGATACCAGCCACGTTTCGTCAACTGGCCTCGACAGACACGACCAATGTTAAGGAGAGGAGCCCACGTCTGGCGGGACTGACGGTGTGAGAAAAATATAACAGGACTACTTCCTCCCTATTATCCGCTTTCTACCCCACCTACACACCATATCACCTTACTGCTTAAAGAGCAAGGAATCTCTATAGAAATATTAGTGAAGTTCGCAAGTAGAAAAGAAGAAAAGAACACGCTGAGATCCGAATCATTCCAACTATCAGTGAAAGAAGAGAACATGCAGTATTGGATCGAATAGTAATAGTACATAGCCACAGAAAAGCATCGATTTTTGGAGACGACTCTGCACATATCGATAGCTAATTAAACGACTTCGCAATTTTGAATCGGATGTATACGCTATAAACTATGGATGGAAGATACTTGATCAAAGAAGTATCTATTTATAGTCACCTCGAGATTGCCACATTAGCCTTATGACTGCGAGAAAGCGATAGCTCTTCGGTTTGAAATCAAACTACTTGCCTTCAAGATGTTTATGTAGAGAATTCATCGAAATTCATTAAATAGCTTTCAAGCAAATTATCCTACAATGCGAAGTGCTAGTCAGGGCGAATCATAACATTTTATTGTGTTTGTTTGTGTACAATAAGATCATCATAGAATCCTTTCTTCATCTAGAGATTTCCATCTAACACGTGGAGATCTAACGCTCTGCTCATATAAAGCCTTGCGTCATGTCCCGTGTCTCGTGCTTCATTGACTCCTAGCAACAATGGAGGCATAAATAGACCAAACGAACGATCGGTACATCCGCTTTACTTTTGTTAAACATATGAGGATTTTCCTAGGCCAGCTACAACAGTTTTGTTTATTTACATCTCCGGTGTTATTCGACATCAACGAAATAAGATATATGGTGACGTGTGCATCAGAAAACATAGCTGTTAATATGTGCACACCGCGTTATATAGTTATTGCGAATCTACCAGCCTATATACGCGCTCAGGAGCTGACTATGTAAATGAGACATGCGACGCATAGCGTCGGACTGCGCTTAATATGTTGAGTTGCTTAACCATTCCGAATGCGGTTCCATGGCCAAATATGCATGAAATTTTATTTCGAATACTAATAAAAGTGAACGATGTTTACCTAAACCTACGCAGATCCAATGAATAGGTGAAATCATAACATAGTGCCTTTTGATGCATGCTATTTAAGGCTGGTCGCGCTCTATGTGTGTACCATGAATACGAAACACTCCAATTCTATAGAATCAAAGCTCTTCAGTATGCAAAAACCTAATTATGTAAGATCGTGTGAAACCTGCAGCTATGTTATGCCATCGGGTTAGTTCGATTAATTTTCAGCATATTACCCAAAATAAGGCCGTTGAGACGGAAATCAGAATTGAAAAAATATATAGACTGAACACAATTCTTGAATGCTTATAAAAATAATATGGTTAGTTTCCTAAGAAATAAAAATGTTTATTGAGTAAAATAATTTCGTTAAATAAAAACTCTCTTTTTTGTTTTGTGCTTTCTATTTGGAAAGGCGAAGAGAGAATATTAATGTGATGCTCAAAATTAAACATTCCGAGTTGGTTTGGATGAATTTCAGTGCATGTGAACAGACCCTCACACGGTTAGATACCTATACAAATGTATATGATGGCAGTTTATGCCGTCTAATACTTCAACATATCGAGTCATAGTTACTTGAGGTTTTCTATCACCCAACTTCAAACAGTCGGATTCTTGAGCGCATAGCAAGCCACTAGAAAGGGAAATCCTGGTGTGCCGTAACTTGCATTAAAGCGTTAAAAAAGCTTAAAGCTACAATTTAGCTAGAGTGATATTAAATTTTTCTCTATATATGTGATATGTTCGACGCTTAAGGAGTGTTTCAAACCCTGAAATCATATATCAGTTACCATAAAGGCCTCACAATTGGTTGTTGTGTAGTACAGTGAAAAAACGGAGATGAGTATAATAGTAGTAGGTAAATACGCGTCGCTACTGCGTATTTTACTGCTCTGATATAAGTAATATGACATGATACCTCCACGGTTAAATAACATTTGCTGCCCACACATATGTTACATCAGAGAAGTCATCATCGCTGATATCACGGCTACCGTCGTCTAGCTCTGCTCTGAACTGGTCAAAAACCCTTTCCATTCGTTTGGATGTAAATGTATGGGTCGGACATTATTGACCGGTCAGTTCATCCAGCACGTCATATTAAGGGTCTATTATGGTACTCATTTTCAGGGTAATATATTAGCTACCAAAATGCTATCGCCGCTATAAGCGCCTCATCCCCGCCCACGCGCGGTGTACACATAGTCTTGAAACAACTAAAAAAATTAAAGAAAGTATAGAACGAATATTCGATGGTCTAGCTCACCTTCTTAGTATCCGCCTTTTAACGACGTTCAAAAAACCTCCAAAAAATGAAGTCACATTCATGAGCCATACGTTAGCGGCACGCTATTATTATTATCACCCTTGTGGTAGTTAGCGTTACCGTTCTACCTGGAAATGAGCACATGCGACTGTGTACTGATAGCTTTACTCATGTGCGGCTATTTAACTCTACGCATCGTATATAATACAGATTATTAATGCATCACATTTTGTCGTATGCGTAGCAGACGTCGTATATGCTGACAGCCGATTGAATTGTTGTGCGGTAGGGTTTTTAGATTGAGTTATGTCAGCATATTTTGCTATGGTTATACAGCTTTACGACCAGGTAACAATAGACATCCCTTGCCCTCTCCGTTGCTACTTTGCTATTCAAGATAACTGGCGCAACCCCTCGCTAATAGATCCTTCTCGTTTGGAAACCAGCATTAGAATGCTCGCACAAATGGAAAGGAAATGCTCTTAAGTAGCACGACGGCAATTCTTCATCACAACGAATATTGGTCTTTTGCGCTCTCATTATAGTTACGCTAGCCTTTGATTGGAACTCGTCCACACGGCCAACCCAAGCACCGTTATTGACCGCTGGTGTTCATCTCGAAAATGGGCACACGACCAAGTGTTCCATAACGAGTCTTGCAATCTTTGCCACCAGTTAGCATCTATTTTTTCTTCCTTTTCAAGATGCGACATCTGTGGTAGAAGCAGACTCCTCTCCGCAGGAAGCTGCCTCCTTTTTGATAAGCTACACCAATTGACCGTTGCGTTGCGCTGGAATCCGATGGACGACCAATGGAATATAGGAGATGGGGGGCGACTACTCCCACGTATAAGCGGATGAAATTCAAAGTGATGACATGTGCTGGCGGCAAAACAATACAGCGATAGTTGCTGTACTTTGACACAATATAATATCATCACACAACAACCGGAGGAACTACGCCAACTTGTGACAGTGACTACGATTCATCCAACATGGTTTGAAGAATAAGACGGATAAACGGACACTCAGGCATTAAACGTATCAATTTGCACTAAGAAATATACGGGCCACTTTGATAATAGGATAACACCGCAATTCATTCGTCTCGTACACAATTGCACCAGATAATGCTGCAACGACATCTTGTTTGTTCTCTAAACATTCATTTGCCTCACGTCTACGGTAGTTACTGATTTTCGTGATGGCTTTGGCTGCTAATTTTGCTGTAGTTGCTTCATGAATCGCAGACTGATCGGTAGCGTAACAATATCGTAGATGCTACAGGTAGATTTTTGGGATTGCAATAAATTGCCTATAGACGTACAATATAGAGGAGGAAAGAGTCGTATTAAAAAGGCAGCCAAGTGATCTGCATATGATATAGTCAGATTTTTTGCACAAACATAATGTTGTTATGCTCTGTTTCGTCGTACATATATGTATGAAATCTTTGGAAGCGTTTTTCTCGGAATCCAGTAATGAATACTAGAATGGGTACCAAATGAGTGAAGGGTTTAAACAACTCCTGAGTATAGTTTTCCTTCCCAGAGCCACACACTGTTCGATCCTCATAAATGGAACCTTAACCTTTATTTTCTTTGCGTTTGGCTTAATAGATTGTGAATTTGAGTGGAAGGGACGCTAACGTTCAGCACATGAAAGCGCGAAATAGGAGCTGATGAAGAGTGACAATATCGTTAACGATGGATTCATGCTTCAAAAATTTACAATAATATCAATGCTACTTTCATACATCGCATGAGGCCGCAATTTAACGTGTATGTTAAAAAACTTGACACAATGATTTATCTAAGTCGATTTGGTTAAAACTAGCAAATTAGCTACGTTACTTCGAGAATTCACGTAAAGTGGTAGATACCCGAAGAGTTTTACACATGGTATTCAATTCATTCTATTGTACAATCATAGGTGGCTGGTTAGTACAAGACACTTGTGTCGTTAGTACAATTTGTATTTTATCCGTTGTAGGGAAACGCTTCATTCTAGTGCAAACCTTGCGTACAAGGCAGGAGATTATAAACAAGAGGCATTCTGGCTAAATAGTAAATAAAATATTTAGTTCTTATAGCTAACTGAGCAACATTTCAAAGCGAAGCGTACACGGCCTTAGGCTGAGTACACGAGCTTTGTATCACTGCTTATTGCGTTGTGATGGTAACAATGTTTCTACCGGTTTTATTGCGGCGTCGCATCTGCATAGCCAACAACGCGTGACATCAACTTGTGGCATGACTTTAGTTCCGCCGACGCCTTTCAGGTGCCTTGCAGGTGACGCAAGTAATGAATGCTTTGCAGATAGATCTGTTGACGAATTTTTATAATGTTGTAGTTTCATCATGTCCTTATGTCGTAACCTAGATCGGAAGTTAGGGCCCTTACGACTATAAAAATATAATGAGCTTATTTTTTTTAACTTTTACTTTATTAGATATGAATAAAATTGCTGCTGAGGATAACCTCGATTTTTTCAAAGTTGACACGTTGTATGGTGCCACTTCATAGAAGTTTGCCAACCAAGGCGGATCAATTCTCTACTTTTGCCATACTTTTGCCTGTATAACAAACACCGCCAAGAGCGGTATACGCTTAAAAAAAGAGAGAAAATCCTAGACGGTTTTCAATCGGTCTGACAACTGGTTTGTACCTAGAACCATTCGAGTAGAGATTCCACTGACCGGGTTATATTTTCTTTTATTGGGTGTATTTTATGAGGTGCACGTTAGACCTACCGCCTCGAGGTTTCCTCGGATTTGGTATTTTAACACACGTTATTTCACTCAAAATTGAGCCATTGATATTTTGGGAAATACGAGGACAAAGCGAAGGGATGAGACGGGTTTCGTCACTCGTAGTTAATTTTCGAAACGCTCTTGTTGTGATCGCCTTCACCTGTCGAGAGCTCTTGTTCCTACCGAATTCTATTTTGTATCAGAATCCCGTTTATGTTAAGCGCGGTGAACGCCCACGTAGTAGTGCGTAACTCCTCTAACATCTTACTGACTGGGTAAAAGCGGCTATGGTCAGACCACTTCTATGAAGAGATTTACGTACGTTAAATAAAAGAACTATATTTCCCACTCTTAGCTAGGGAGGCTTGACCTGGCATCTTATGTATCGCATGTCATAGGCATTCATAAACTGAGCCCACGGGTACAATGCTATCCATATTTAACGATTTGAAACTGTCGATTATTATGAATTAATATCGACTCGCTTTTACGCAGAGCTTTCTTTCAGACTTGGGGCCGGCTGTCTGGAACAGCTTTGCATGTTTTCGATTTATTAATAGCTAACTAAGATTTTGCAAAAAAAGTGCAGATGATTACAATTTTGAATACAGTTCGCTCATTTCTGTAATGGCTATAGCTTCGGGTTTTATTGTTTATGGCTTTCTCGTTAAAGTTGAGACTCGAGGGTTGTATAGATATATAGTACGCGTAGCTTCTCCTGTGGAATCTTGCATTCGTCCTGGTAAATTCTTATGACGTTCTTCAGTTACCGGAATGATCAACTGGCCGGCAGCGCTTGACTTCTTGTTAGTGTTCAGAAAAATAGGCGAATTTAACAGGGCGGATAGCTTATACATCACTATATATTGAGCAGAACGGTAAGTTTCTTGAAGAGCGACTGTTGTATAACGCTGTACTGAATTTTTCTTTTGCTTTTATATACATATATATTGCTAATCTGTCACAGTAAGTTCTCTTTCGTCTGACCCATTGCTTATGTAAAAACAAGGGCGGAATAACATCTAGCTACTTACACGAAGCAAGTTTAACAGTGTTTCTTCCTTTTTGTTTCACATAGCTCTTTATTTTGTATACCAACTAAAAACAATATAAATTATCGGAGAAGAGACAGGTAGCCCTAAAATAGCTCTCATTAGGCAGAAAAGAAGCTATGTTACGCTCATTGACGCGCCAATGTTTCAGTACGACTACAATGACAACGGCTATGGATTGTGCTTCCCTCGCTCAAGAGGGGTGAGGAGAATTCGGTCTGCTCCTGATGACTCTAACCGCGCGCGGATGCCGAGGAACAAACACGGATTTGCGAGTGGTCGGGTAGACACAACACCTAAATCGTGCAGGAAAAGTGTTTTTGACCTCGACAGATATAGATAAGATCAGTCAAAATTCTACAGTGTAGTTGGTGTTTGTGTTTGTGCATCAGTACATATTACTTCTTAAGCTAGTCGAGGTGCGATTGTGAGAAGGCATCGGTTACGCGTTTTCTAAGGTATATTGCTAGCTGGATAAATACGAAATACTCGTTGTTTCCTTAAAGAGTGGATGAATAAGGCTCACAAATAGTTGGTTAATAACAGACATATTAGCGGCATGATCCAGTGGTTCCGTAATTAAACGACTGATGCATTCTAAGAATATGACAATGTTTGATTTTACCGTCACTAACACCGCTCAGTGTACTATTGTTTGCCATTTGGCAGTATTGTAAATCAACACTATAACCTACTACTTTACCTGGCCTAACTAGCTGTTATAAAAAGTCGCACTATTATGCCCTACACGATTTTATCAATTACGGAAGCAACAAAATCTGTTTATCTAGACCGGCCACTTTTCGTGCTGCGTTCACGCAATACCCTAGACCATCCTGGTTTTTGTCTGCTTATGTTCTGTTGAGATGAAAATAATGGTCGAACCCATGATACATCGATGTATATTTTGATATTTGGCGATGATTTTGTATCTTCTAAAGTTCAGTTTAACCAAGTATCGTCCTCTCATACAATGTTTCTATCTGGACCGAACTTTTACGCAAAGATATGTAAACGTAATTGTTAGGACAGGGTACCGCGCAGTCTCCTTTTGAACCATGCAGTGTAAGCGATCTGTTAGCGCTGTAGCACAACCCTGTGTCTACAAATTTTCAGAAAACTGAACGACTGACAGTTCAGCCGCATTGCGTGAGCTTACGATACTAAATTGTTGAAAGTGAGAAGAACGAGAAATTTCTGCCTTGTAACTATCTTACAGCGCGCGACAGATCCATCGCTCTTTATGTTGCTTCTGAAGCTTCGCTTCCAGCTTGCCTTAAGTAAAGGTAGTTTGAAATATTCACGAATAATTTCATCTCAAGATGATCTGTTGAAACTTATGATAAGCGAATATGTAAGCGCTTACAAAAATAGGGTGTATAATATTCGCGTTCATAATTGCAGATTTTCGGCTATTTTAGGTAGAAGAACGCTATTGTTAAAAATAGTAACCTCTCACATATCAGCTCAGCTCGTTGAAATCGTGTTTTCACTTTAATAAAGACTCGTGGGAGCAAAATTCGTCCTAGACTTTCGTTTTCTAACAATAGTGGATTATGACATACAGAAAATAATAATTAATTCAAATAATAATTATTCGACTAGATTTTGGTTGCGCGTTCTGTAGTTCTGGTGATTACCGGGACCTTATAATATCTTCCGGGTTTGCGATAAATAAAGCCGTTTTTCATTGGAGTACTTGAAGATATTTTTTCGCTATACCGCTAACGCCAGCTGGGGATAAACTGATGTGTCGCACTGTCCTTAAACTAATGTCATACGTATATTATACCAAATTCACACAATTAATAAGTGGATTACAAATGCCTGTGGATGCGAAGCAATAGGGTATCTGAGACGATGACCGCTACTCAGGTACACAACATGTGATATAATACTGTGTCAGATGTGCTATATATTTTCTCGACGTGTGAATAATATATTCGTCCAGAATGAAATGAACGCATACATTTTAGTAAAAATGGGTCAACTGTTAATCCAGGATAATTCGTTCAGACCAAACTTTCTTGACCCTGCTGCCCTGCCTTGTTTCACTACAAGACGGACTAGGCGACTCGCTTCTTTTATACGGAAGAATTGATCCTAAGGAACATCTAAAACACAATTTAGCGCCGTGATGCTTATTATAACCAGACGGCTCTTACTGACGAAGCAACCGCTGAATATACTTTTTGTAACGGGATCAAGTCTCAAAGTGTTCGACGCAAAGGCACGTATAAAAAGTAAGATGTCTGCTGTATTTTTACTTTGCTTAAAGAAGGAGATGATGCGAATAAAGGATACACGATATCACTTGGAACTAATGTTTAATTAAAATCAAGTTAAATAAAAAAAATGCACGATTTAAACTTCTTGAAATCGATTCACCTGACATCTGTTTGCAGTTATGGGCCTTCTTCAGTATGACCCTATCTCATAAATTTTTTAGAATTTGTTCACTATGCTTCTCTTGTCAGCGCGCTAATGATAGCTGATCTGGATTATAATCTCAACATCTTCGGATAACGCTTAAAGCTATCGAGTATTATGCGTAAATTAACTTGGAACTTTGCAGATTTCTTAAGGGCAGTGTTCGTGTTATTTCTGTAAGAAATTCAATTGATTTGACTTTATTACAGTATTACTAAATATTAAATGATTAAACAAATATTGTAATTGCGTTTCAATTATTGTGCATTTGTTGTGTGATTTTCGTTCTGTTTCTATATCTCTTAAAGTATTTATTTTGAGTTCGAAAGCAGGCTTGCTTTTTATCCGCCAGCCACATCAACCAAAGTTAACACATCAATCAATGACAGCTTACTTCAATTAACTCAAATATTCGTTAACAAATGTATTTAAAGTGGTGCTAGTTTTATTAGTGTAACTTTAAGAAGGCTACGCGTCCATAGGATGATGCCAGCTCATTATCTTTGGACACGTTTCGTCTGTCGATAAAAACAATAGTCCCCTACCGGTGTTTGCCATCAAGCATTACTACAACCCTAATTGACAGGTCTACTATGTAACATCGTAATAAGTATCGAGAAATTGCGTGATAAACAAATTCAAAATAGTTTATAGTTTTTGCTGGCAGAAAATCTGATTGTTTGGGCGTCGACATCAGCTGGAAATAAGGGTTCCGCCTGCCCTGTGCGCCCGGATTGTCTAGACAGATATTAAAACTTAATAACCTGCCAACTGAACTTATACCAATAAATATGCCCACCTCGTTTTCCGAATGATTTCAATATTGCTGTGCATTTTGAAGTTCGGGGATAGACTAATTGAAATCTATTCAACATCAATATTCGTTATCTACTTCATGATATGGAGCAACTACCGCCAAATAAGTCACAGATACTCGAACTGATTTTTGCGTAGTTTGCAGTTAATTCCTGCTGCGCTCTTCCTATATCACTTGAATGCCAAGCAAATACAAAGACTTTTTAATAAGAGAATTTTGGACCATCGCTGTCCTACGGAAGTGCACAAATGCCCTTGGCGAGTCACACGAATGAAATGGCATGTGCTTCTTTTAACGATCGTTGAGTTGCTGTGAATTTCTACCATTACAGGTACGCGCAGGTAGGCTAATTTTATATAAATTGTATTCCCTTCTTAGTCCATCCGATATGCTATAATAAAATTGTGCAGCAGTTTGTTATCAAACAATCACAAAGGTTTACAAATTTAATACATTATTAACAATCTTTTCATCAAGGGTTCTTCTAAACATAAGGGTCTTCCTGTTGATATTTTTTTTTAAATTTAAG